>CM040241.1:261471439-261509564 GCA_022545495.1 Chrysanthemum lavandulifolium | reverse complement strand
TTTCGTTGTTAAATTTCATATAAAATGTGAGACCTCTTTTGCCACCTATTATGATAAGAAAATTAGAAAATTCGATTTTGAGGTTGATCAGTTTTAAGCTTTTTACCATATCTTTCACGAGAAGCGGCTTTTTCATTGCTCGATCTTTCAATGCCCTGCCGCTCGACTCACCAAGTCGAAAAGAATGGCGTGTCGAAATTTGGGTGGGTCGGCATTTAAGCGATCAAATCAAAGCGGTTAAGCGATCAACTCGGCGATCGAAAAGGAATGACCGTGTCGTAAAAATAATGGGTTTTATCTTGGCGGTTGAAGCGGTGGGCGGTTAGGCGTTGAAGCGATTGAGGATAGCTCTTTTGAAAAAGATGAGAAAAAGTCTTAAAATAAACCGACATAAAAATTCTCTTTTTGGTAATTTCTCTTATGATTATCATTTTCATAATTGGTATGCAACCGTCAAAATAAATAATCAAAATGAAATATATTTCAAGGAACCGAAAGAATACCTTGGATAACCTTCATATAGGCCACTATGAGCTTGATGAAAATGACATTAGATTTAGCCTTGCCTGTCATACTCTCTCTCCAAGGTTTTCCTTAAATTTAAATCCACAAATGAGTTGTAACCAAAATTTATATTTCATTTTTTTAAATGTAAATAATATTTTAGTCCACCGTCCTACTTGTCTTTTTCTTATTTAGAAACTCTTTGAATGTTTGGTTAAACTAATGAGTAGTATTATAAAACTATTTGTTAGGAAAAAAAAATAGTTTGTTTGTCATAAGTGTGATATTACTTGTTTTGTCATGAAATGTTATATTAGACATATCAAAGCGTTAAAAAGTGATCAAGTATACAAACTGGTTTCCAACAACATTGTTGCTATGAATAGTTATATTGTGCACGGAAAATCCTTATTAATATGTTTGAACATATAGGTGGGGCCAGGTGGACGTCGGGTTCTCGTGTTAAGAGCTCGCTCTGTCAATTACTGATTAGTGTCTTCTTGGTAGGGTGGGCGGGTATTAAATTTGAGTTGGGAACCCGAATGTTTCGTTGGAAAAGTGTGCGTTGGAAAAGTGATAGCGTTAATAAGCGGCTATTTTGAGCAAAAAAAAAAAAAAAAAATCACTCCTATTTAACACCTAAACTTGCAGCTCATTTTTCAAAATAAAACACACAACACAAATTCACAACCTGGCTTAATCTTTCAAAAACAACTATGGATCAAGGAGGTAAAAAAGCTTTCGCGTCAGCGTCGGTCGATTACCATACCGTAGAATCAGTAAACAAACTCCGAATTTAGGTTTAAGCGATTTTATACCACCGGTAGTCATCGATTTTATGTTCCTGACCCCGTCTCCGATTTTCCAATATAATATGGGTCATCCCGATTGGATCCTGACTTTCTGACGTCTTTCTTCTGGCGAGGTTTTCCGTTCGAAAACCTTGAGTCAAGGCGTGGAAGTGCGTGCAGGCCTGGCCGGTACCAAGCGAAGATGAGGAAGTTCAAAGTCGATCAGGAGGAAGAAAAAGCTTTCGTGGGAGGAGGCCAGTGAGGTTTGAATGTGCCAACGCGGAGGAGGCTTTGGCGGCATGGGTTGAATCTCCGAATGTGGTGTTGTCGGTAATGAACAAAAGTCAAGCGGTTTTGGAAGCGGTTCTCGAGCATTACGAGGCAACTTTGGGTTCGAGTTCACAGAACATTTCATGCGTTGAATACCTGAAGTGGAAGCGATGAACACGGACCCGTGGGTATTTTCATGACTACTGCTCCGAGTGGTACAATTACATAATCTATACTTTATTAGTTACAATTACATTATTTTGTTTTAGCTATACTTTTTTATTTTCGTGTCTGTACTTTTTTATTTACAATTACATTATTTTGTATATAATGTAGAAAGCGTCTAAAATTTAGTGGGTGCAACTGCAACTTGGGCGTGGTGAAGTGATGAAATGGATTTCTATCTGACGAAAAAGACAATTTACTCATCTGGGAGTAGGAAGTTGTCGGAGGTCATGAGAAATTGTTGGAGCAAGAATGTTTTCGAGATATTACCAGGTCTTTGCAATGATTCTTGAAAAGGAGGTCGAGGAGTATGACTCGGCAAAGCGACACCATTCCCGAGCGTGAATGAAGACCGGCTCTCCGATTGAATCAAGAAAAATGAAAAAGAAGCAGCTGCGTCCTCATAAATCGATCTCGGCGTTGCGGATGAAATCAGCCTGCAACGCGAAGAAGACCGATATTTGGAAGAAAAGCGAGATGGCGAAACGATTGTTGGCTACCTGTACTCGAGGCGGAGTTCAAGAATCTGTAGCGGGGAGTTGAAGTTTTTGGAGCCGCATGATCGCGTTCGCGATCCGTATGTTGGAATTAGTTCTTATCAGAAAGCGTGAACTTTGCGTTAAACACGGATGAACTACGATTTTTAAATTGTAGTTTCAAGTTATTTTAATTTCAACATATAATGTTTTTTTTTTTAAGTTGTAGTTTCATTTTTAAGTTGTAGTTTTTTTAAGTATTATGTAATGTTTTTATTTTTAATGAAATGGTATGTTTTATTTTAAATATTGTATGTGATTTTATGTATTTAAAAAAATGAATTAAGATTGAAATCTGCTCTCACTGGATTAGGGTAGTGTTAGGGTAGTATTAGGGTAGTTTTGAGTTGGAAGGTTTTATTGGATAGAGGTGATCGTCGCCAGGAGTATTAGGGTGTTGAGCGTGGCTCGCCACTAAAAGTAGGGTGTAGTGGGTGCAGTGGGTGCGTGAAGAGGCATGCCCTTCCCTACGCGTGAGGGGCAGTGATTCTGGTGTTGATTGGACCATTGTAGTGGCTAGAAAGCAAGTGACAGGGCATGTGCGTTTACATATTTTCTAATGCAAATCAAGTTGGTTTAACCTTATCGAATATTGGTCATATAAATATACATTTGATAAGCAATGATCTTTCGCGTCGTCCGGCGGCGGTTCTTGCGGTGAGCGATTAACGATAAAAATAGAAAGTGAAAAGATTAAAATGTAATTGCAACGGTTTATAACGTAGATAATTTAACGTGGTTTGGCGTTCGCGAATGGTATGAGAGTATATGGTATGATTTTATTTTTTAATTTTTTTTAAGCGATGAATCTTTCAAAGTTATTTTTTCAATTTTCACATTTCGGTTTCCGATTCTTGACTTGTTGGTATTTTGTATTTTATGTAGTATAGATAAGAAATCAAAGGACACGAAAATACTCAATGACTCACAAATAAGGACTCAAAGGCAAAAAATGTATTTTTTGTGAATAGGCTTTTGTGTCCTTTTGCCTTTATTTTGTGCTCTCACTCTGTTCTAGTATAAAATGGAAAGAAGAGAAATGAAGAGTGGAAAAAGAGAAAAAAGGAGAGGAAATAAATTTTATTTTTATGTTGTGTTACCGAGTTGGAAAGAAAAGAAGGGGTTGTAAGCAAAAAAAAAAAAAGAACTTTAAAGTCGAACTTCTACCGAATCGTTCCGATTTGGGAAGAAGATTAGGAGATAAGTTTTGGCAAAATTTAACCATAACCTGTACTATATCTGAAAAAGCTGGAATCTGAAACTTGTTTTAATTTATATAAGCCTGTACTCTCTATACTAAAGCTTGGGAGCAGTGTAAAGGCGTGATAAAAAAACGCTTATTAAAATAACAATAGTTAATATCTATATAGAAAGAAAAATCAGAATATTATATTATTTTTTCCTGAAATCCAGAAAGTAGTTCATAAAATAACTTATTTGTAGAAAATAATCAACAACCACAAGTTGGAGAGAGTCTGTATCAGACGTCAAGGGATAAAATAGCCACAAAATGTGATGGTGCTGACTCAAGCCACCAATTCCATTGGATTGGATGACCTTCTTGCTGCTGACTCACTTCTCAATCTGGGTCCCTAGAAATTTCCACTTTTTCCCAACGTGTTCCACTTTTACTATTTTCTTAATCACATCTTATCCAACCCATAATCGCCACATCATCGTCTTCATAGCAAAATTCAACTTTTTAGATGATGAAAATGTAATGTAGTTGATCAAGTCTATAGAAGACCGAAATGAATAAATGTTGAGGTATGATGTTACTACGTGTGACAAGATAATGGTAAATGTTATAAATTGACTAAAAGATTAGGTAGTTATAATGTAGTATATCTTAGACTAGATTTTTACCTTATTTGCTTAGGTTAAGAACGCCAAATAATCAATGGGAAAAGTTAAAAGTATACTCGTATATATGTTAGTAGTATGTTCCCAAATACCAAGTATGTTTTTAGTTATGGGCTAATGTGCACATTCACTCTTTTATCTTTATCTTTGTATGTTATTTTTGTTTGTGAGCTCTCGCTATAGCGGATACAAGCTATTTCGTGTTGGTTGAAACCTCATGAACACGACCTTTTGAACTTTAAGACCTTTTATGTGTTGAGTAAATGGTGTGTATGTTTTGTAATTTTGTTTGTCTAGAATAAAGCATATTTACCATGTACACTTTAACAAAAGTGTATGATATTATCAATAATCAGTATACAATGTACTGACAACAAACAAGAAACCTTATGTAACATAATTAAATATATTTGTTTCTGAAAAGTAATTTCTAATAAATAAAGAAACCAATATTAAATATCCTATGTAAAATACAATGTATAATATTAGTCATTTATTTCTAGTTTATTACTACTATTTTGTTTCCAAACAAAAATTTCTGGTGTTTGTGTGCCATAAATTTTATTTTGACATATATAAATGTTAAAGTGTTCACATTATTTAATCACCTTTGTTTGTGCTACGTAATCACTATATATTTAAGTTAGATTTCATATGAAAATTAGCAATACATATCTATATCTAAATCCGAAATCATAGTCGGCCGAGAACAAGAGATCTCTAATCTAAACTATGGGGCCAAATTCTTGTAAACTCACTTTACAGAACACTTTTTTTTTTTTTTAGATGTCGCGTAATGAGGTTCACTGCAGACGATTATATGAGACGAATGAGTCTCGAGAATAAGATGTCTGTAACTTATCAGACATTTTTTTAAACAACCAAGCTTTTGATTAAAATTAGCCTCACAAAAGAGGAAAAAAAACCACTAAACAACATATATACAAGAAGGAAATTTGCAAACATATAGATTACAATTTAAACCTTAAACAACCCGTAGCTATGTAAGTGGCATGAAAGTACAAGGCTGGTTCGACTTCCAATTGGTCAATTTAGAACAAAACCAATTTCGTCAAGTAAATTAATTTTCTTATTTTAAGGCATAAAGAAAATTAAACGAAATAAACGATTGAATTTCCAAAACGCATATTCCAAGAACCAAGTTATTTACCTTGACTTTAAAAAGTAAACACAAGCAACAAACAACCGTGTCACATTTTTTAACCAATCTTAAAAGCATCCCTCTCACCTAACCACCATTATAAATCCCCAAACACACCTTCTCATTCAATCCCTTAAACATTTCATTTCAATCCCAAAAAACACTTTTCTTTTTCTCTCGACAAACTTTTATAAAAAACCGATTTTCGATAAACCGTCCATCCAACATCCAACATACACATGGAAATAACCGAGCTTAACCTTATTGGCGACTTCGAGGCAGGAATCAAATGCCTACAACAAAACCCTTCTTATTTCACTAGACTTTCCTTAAATAGTTTTTGGACATGGGGCGCATTGATTTTCGCGATTTTTGCAACCTTTAGTAACCTTTTCAATAAAATCAAATTTTTTATACATAAACTACGTTTTCATTTTGTCACGTCTTATCAAAAGACGTGTCAAAGCCAAATCTTCGACGATGAAGATTTTGACTTTGACTTTTCTTCAGACGACGGCGTGGACAATGACACGCCGTCGTCTGTTGCTGACTCTGATTACGAGTCAGATAGAGATCTCTCAAATGAAGTTTTTAGAGCTGAAGGGGGATCAAGCTATTATGATCAAGGGGAAAATGGTGGTTATACACTTCGCCGGAGAAATGGGTTTTCATGGTCGGATTTTTCTGCCGGAAAAAGTGTTGTCCAGTTATGGGATAGTTTCGGGTTAGGACTAGACTTTGAAGATGATGAGTATGATCATGGGAGTGAAATTGCGATATGGGATTTGGATAAGAATCTGAAAATTAGCTCCGGGCGGCGGTGTGCGGTGGTGGGGGCGGCGGAGAGTGTGGTGTTGACGGCGGAGATGAGTGGGAGTGGTGGTGGAGTCGGGTTTGGAGGATATGATTGTAGGGTGGGGGGAAAGTCGCCCGCGGTTTATGCTGCGTGGCGGCCAAAACCACGGACGACCTGGACGGGTGAGAAAGAGGAATAAGCGCGTGAGTATCGTGACTAATGTATAACGACGTCGTTATTTGAATAAGACGACGTCGTTTTGCACATATTGTTTAATTCTTATTTTTACTTATTTCTAATGGAAATAATTGCCTTTTCCATATCTGCGTTGGTGTTTTGTTGTTGGATTACTATTGTTTATAAATGTGTACATAGAATAAAATAAAAAACCAGCAATTTAAAACTCATAAAAAGGGTATAAAAATCTCAATTATTTGTTGAGTATTGTAGAAGTTGGTGGCTTGAAAGCTGGAATTAGGCAATTGCAATTAGTAGTTTGGTGCGAACTTAATGGTGTAGGTCAAGTTTCCCAAAGATGTTTGTTGGTCCATTTGTTATATTTTCTTCTTTATTAAGTTAGTAATTTATCATGTATTAAGCATGTACCAATTCATTTTCATTATGTGTTATGTCAATATCTTATCCAGCTTCTTTTACAATATAGACAATCATTATTTCAAAAGTACACAAATTATGTTTTTTTCTAGAAACACATAACATATTGAGAGCCCCGAAAGAAACTAAAAGTATAATACAATGCGACTCACTTCAATTAACAAGATAATTAAAAAGGAATGGACAGAAAATAAACGAAATTATGTGACATAGACATACTAAACATCATCACCCAAAACAAAATTGTTACCAAGTTGTGGATGTTGCTACTTGCACAAAAGTTTAGCTGTAGATAATTGAATCAAAAGTCATTGACGGCCTTCTTATCAACTAGTATCATAGGTTATCTATAAGGTTAGCAATAAAATGCAACTTGTTAAGCAGGTGAGCTGATAAATAAAATAGATAATGTTGATTTAAATACTACCCTTGGGTACAATACTAGAAGTTGATAAGAAAAAGAAAAAATGTAAGGCTACCCCCAATGATGCTAATCCCCTGTCGATCGTGGTTTGATTCGATCGAGTTGTTTCGATCGTCCTTGCTGTGGACAAATCGATCGAGGGGCATGAAGGTCGTGTTGCCGATCGAATTCAAACCATATTTCAAATGAAAGCGCTTGTTTGCAACGGTTAAAAAAAAAAAAAAAAAAAAATCCTACCTTATAAATACACAATACAAACACACTTCAATCCACAAATCTATTTCACACAATTCAAACTCAAAATATTTTCAACACAAGATATTCAAATTAAACCATTGCCTCCCACGTTCCGTAGAAGATATGCATTGTGACGCTCAAAATCAATGCAATATCGACGATGAGGCTCTAAACCGTTATTATAAAGCGTCATCGAATTGTTTGATCGGCGGGCGGAGAAGGAACAAATGAGACAAAACTACAGGAGTTGCAAACGACATTACTCCACAAAGAAAACGCGTGATCGACAAATTTTGAAAGATCAAGCATGCAGATCGCGAGGTCACGCGACAAGTTGTGGAAAGTCGTTTCGATGATAACGAACAACGTCAGCGACCAAAATCAATCGGAGCTATCGGGAGAACAAAGGCGATGGTGTTGGTGCATCAACTTCACTACCAACTTCGAACTCACGAGAACCTCTCGCTCGAGTGGATTTGGGTTCTCGTATTCCTCGTATGACCTGCGTGCGGGGCGTTCAGATAGATTTATGATTTCATATTGTTTTTATTTAGCATTATAATCTGAACGTTTTAATTATTAATGAAATTTTATTTTGTGTTAAAAATGTTTTTTTTAAATTAAAAATAAAATAAAATAAAAAATAAAAATAAATTGAACTTGTGCGCTTCTTATCGCAAGACCTAATCACCTGAAGGTCATGAGAGAAATGAAAAGAGGATTGAATCCTCATTAGGGCTAGCCTAAAATAGAAGTATGCATTAAGGTGTGAAAGTGGACAAGTGTACAACAATAAGGTGAGAATCTTCAGATATAAAATGTTAGGAATTTATACATATTCGGTGCAATTACTGCTTTTAATCGTGCACCGTTGCAAGATGTTGAAGTTTGCGAGCCTAGTGGCAAGTGGTAACCGTGACATGATCATCGTCAATTCAGCGTCACAACAACTTTTAAACACGTTCAACGCGATGCTATAATACAATTAACTTCAGAACACAAACATAAAGTAAAAAGCCCCGATAAGCACCTATTAGCAAATCCCATATAAAACATAAGAGACTATGATCGATTTTTTATAATGCATGAAACTTTTGATATTTAAATTATCTCTACTCTATACTTATTGTTTTTATTTATAAACACTAGTGTATAACTAAACAAAGATAATATGAATGTGGTATAACTATGAGTAATTTAAGTCTTACTAGACGAAGACCCGCTTAACTGGCAGCCGGGATGTCTCAGTTTCTGCAGAAGTTCCGACGACCCATAAGTTTCTTTCAACAAATTGTATTTGTAGCGTTAGAATTGTTTGAATAACTTCTGATTCGATGCGTGGTTGCATAGCATCATAAATATATAGTTTTAAAAAATTATGTGGGTCGATCAAGTGTGGTATATTTTCTAATAGTGATTGTTTTAAGTTATTAAGATTTTTAGTAATAATAGATTCAACCATTACAAAAATCAGCGGTATTATGTAGTTAAGCGATATTATATTGTAGTTTAGAGATATAAGCCAACATGTGTGACCGCTTTTTCTTGTTTTGTCGATAATTTAAGCGATAATAGCTTTTTTTTTACATGTGTAGCGTTTATCATTTGGTGTGTGGCTTTTAAAATCAGAACTTTGCAAATTGGATATCACCATATAAGATTATTTTGTACTATCAATTTGTATGATATTTACGCATTGTTCAAAATTTATTTGTTTGGCGTGACAAATAATTATCGTTAAAGATAACAATACTATTTATTTTTGTGATTTTAATAAACTTACATAACATTATTGATACTGTACCTGATGAAGTATATACAATATATATTAACTTTTAAGCGACGATTCGTATATGCTAGTCTCTTAAATGGTGCGAAAGCAACATTTTTAAAATAAATTACATGTCAAAGCAAAATAAACCAAAAACTACAATTACTTGGTCTCTCATTTAAAAAATTGTCACGGGTTCCACAATTACTTCATCATTTCTCATATAATTTTGTCAATTTGAAACCCGATTACCCGGGTGGTTCAACGTATTGAACTGCTCGATAAAAAAAAGCGGTCGATTTAAACGAAATCAAACCGATATGTTGGGTCAAAATGTCAAATTAAACCGGTCACCACGGGTTTGAGCGTCCCGTCAACCCGATATCTGTTTCAACGGGTCAACCCTGGGTATCGGTTTCAATCGATTGCTTTTAATTTGGTAGATGTATTTTAATTGGCCAGTCTGATGTGAATAAATTATCAGTCTTTTAAGTAATGAGATGTTTTAATAAGCAGATTAATTATATTATTTATTTCTCTTCGTTGACCATGTTTTCAACATTCAACTTTCAACATTTTTCACTTTTTCTACTTTCACCATTTTTCCATTTTATATAGTATAAGATTAAATGGTGCAAGAGAGCAACATTTTTAAAATAAATTACATGTGTCAAAAGCAAAATAAACCAAAACTACAATTACTTGGTCTCTCATTTAAAAAAAAAATTGTCACGGGTTCCACAATTACTTCATCATTTCTCATATAATTTTGTCAAATTTGAAACCCGATTTCACGAGTGGTTCAACCTGGTTGAGCCGTTCGATAAAAAAACAGTCGATTTAAACCGAAGTCAAACCGATATGTTGGGTCAAAAATGTCAAATTAAACCGGTCACCACGGGTTTTGGCGTCCCGGTCAACCGACATCTGTTTAACGGTCAACCCTGTGATCGGTTTCAATTGATTGTTTTAATTTGGTAGATGTACTTTAATTGGGTGTCTGATGTGAATAAATTATCAGTCTTTTAAGAATTGGGATGTTTTAATAAGCAGATTAATTATATTATTTATTTCTCTTCATCGACCATGTTTCAACATTCAACTTTCAACATTTTTCACTTTTTCTACTTTTGTTATTTTTCCATTTTATATAAGATAGATATGTCAAGAGGGTACGAATCAATTTTTTAAGATGTATGAACAATTTTAAATATAAATGTCGAAGTTTCAATGATGGACCTTTACGCAAAATAGTGATGACTCTTCGCTTTGTTCTTTTCTTTCCATTAGTGGAGGGGTGGTCGCTGTCACCCCAGTCCACATCACCTCTATCCAATAAAACCCTCCAACTCAAAACTACCCAATTTTACCCTAACACTACGATTTGGAGGGAGTGGTACTTAGCACCCGATTTTTTTTTTTTTTTTTTTCATACATAAAATCATATACAATATTTAAAATAAAAACATACAATTTCATTAAAAATAAAAACATTACATAATACTTAAAAAAAGAAACATAACGTAATACTTAAAAATAACTAGATTAAAATAAAACCCAACTAATCATCGAGATCGCGGCAAGATTGACGTCTTCGCGATCTTTCGTGAGATCATATCGAAGTCGGTCAGTGGAGAACTTCGTTTAGTAACTCCGCCACCACACCGTCACAAACATCGGGGGACCGGCTCATCCATTATATGAACCGCGAGATTGTCCTCCTTCGCTTTATAACCATATTGTGCAAAATAACACACGCATGAACACGATTGCAATCCGCTTTGGTCATAGCTTCTGGAGAGGTCGATCGAGAATTTTCATTTTCCTTCGAGAGCACCAAAAGCTCGCTCGACATCCTTTCTCGCCCTCTTGTAACTTCTTAAATCTCTTTTCCTTTGGGTTGGCCGGATACGGGTGTCTTTAACAAATGCGACCACTTATGATAGATTCCATCCGTTAAATAGTAGCGCGTTTGTAAAAGCATCCATTCACGTGGAATGAACTGTTCATCGCCGCTCCATTTCGATCCGTAAATACAATCGATCGATTCAATACGTTGATATCGTTGTTTGACCCCTGGGACCAAAAAGCATGCCAAATCCATATCTTGTGGACGCGGTGACTTCAAGCATAATAGTGGGAACACCATAGTCACCTCTCGATATTGCCCTCTCAAATGTCTGGGACAATTTTTCCATTTCACGTGGTACCGATGCTACCAAGCATCCTGTGGATGTGATGCTTCGCTTCATGGGCCTGGAAAATGCGAGCAAGGTCGTGTCTGTCGGCCACGAGGGTACTCTCGACCGCATACAACTCAATGATGGCCTCACAAAATAATCAAAACTTTCACGTGACGCTCTTGCAGACATGCATAAATATTCATCATACTCATCGGGGATTATAGGTTCTGAGTTGCCCAACGGCCGATGTGATTTTTGTTTCGTCGTGAAACTTTTTTCAATCGCACGTCATAGCCTTCTTGAAAATATGGGTATCTCGCTTCAATGTCGCCCACTATTTGCAAAACATGCTTTTCTCCATTCGATTTTTTTTAAAGTACTCTTTGTTGTACTTTGGTGTTTCAACGAACCAATCATTCTCTAAAGTTTGAAGACCTATTTCCGTTGACGATTTACGCTAGTTCGGCCAGAGCTTGCCGTGTCTTGAAGATTGAGCAGCTTGAAGCATAAGTTGCAACGAGCTACCCGTGGATAGCTCGCCGGACGAAGACGGAATAACGATTCGAATTCGGAAGAATCGGAAGACATTTTGGTAATTATTTTTTAGAGATTAGTGTGTGTTTTTTTGAAAAAATGAGTGTATGTTATTTGGTTTTAAAGGGTTTTTTTTTTTTTTTTTTATTTGCTTAAACTAGCCGTTGGCTAGTCAACCCATCTCCAACGGTCGAAACATTCAAATCATTTCCCACTTTCACGCTCGGCTTCACATACCGATTTCTAAACCCGATTGAGGAACCTGATTTGGAGGGGACGGTGTACCCGCTCGGGTACCCCTACCCGACGAGCCTACCCGAACCACTCCCTCTCCCCTTACCATTTTTATAATTTTTCGAATTGACTTGATGATTGGACAGCTTGAATATGTATTAAGATAATTGAAAAGTGCAAATCTTCTTAAAGTATTTTGTTGTTACTTATTTATTTTGATAAAAATATATATACCTTATTAAATAAACTTTAATCCCAATGCAATGTTGGTCATCACATTTTTTGAAGTGATTAAAGAAAGGGTCAGAAACGGTAAAAAAATTCTTTGATTAAGCCATTAAAAAATCAAGGGTCTGAGTCTTGGCTTGTTCTCATTCCAGTTGGTGTCCCACTAAGCCAGGAGAGTTGACGGAGCTATTCCTTGTGTGGTGGACAATGGCTAGTGCCAAAAAGCACCCGGGGTCAGAGTGTTCCCGCCAATCTACACCTTTTGTGGAATTAACAAATCAGCTTAAAACTCGTATTCCTTTAGATAAAGGCTAAAATACACCGTTGGTCCCAAAACTTTGTCATACGCTTCGTGATGGGACAAAACTTGGCGTTATCATAGCCGGAGGTCGTCCAAACCTTGGCCTTTAAATGCCAAACTCGTCCCTTAACCAGGATTGGCATAGTCAACTTTAATTTTCTGGATTTCCTTCGAGGGTATAATAGACCATTCACATTTTTGACCCAACATAGTTCAAATGTAACCCAACCTTCAACCATATTTGTATCGGAACGTGACCAACATTGAACCCTAAAATACAATCAACACACATTCTACCCAAAGCAAAAAAACAATAATGGCACAAAACGATAAGGGGAAGGCTTTGTTGAGTTCGTTGAGGAAAGCAGACTGCCAAAATGAAAAGGGTTTGGGTGTTAAGAAGGAGAAGGATGAGGCTGACATTGTGTTATCAAAGGTTAACGATTTGGGAGAAAGGATTACAAATCTTGAAATTTTGTTTAAATATCTTAAGGAAAAGAAGGAAAATGATGATAGGGAGAGTTGTGGGTCTAGCTAAGTGTATGTTTAGATGATAGTAAACATTTGTAGTTCTTGAGAACATCAAATCGATGAATACAAAATTGGGTTCTTATTTAAGTAATTGTGTTTGGTTGTGCATTGTATCTGCTTGAAATCGTTTTGCATTTCTTAATAAGTTTGACTTACCCAAGTCATACCACAGTAGTAAGTTACAATTTGTTGCCTTTAATAAGTTTGTTTGACTTGGGTAAGTCAAAATTTAAGATGTTACAATACACCATTGTCAATACATTATTGTTTACTGCTAAAGCGTTTGCATTTACAACCCATATTTTAAAACCACTGCCTCTGATTTTGCTTCGATACGGGTGTTTGGTTTTGTTGTAACAACTTTCTTTGATAAAAGGGTTGTTTGGTTTAAGCGATACAAGGGATGTTTGGTGATACATTATGATTTAGTGCTAAAGTATTTGCATTTTCAACACATATTTTAAACCATTTCCTTTGCTTTTGATGATACAAGGGGGTGTTTGGTTTTGGTGATTTAAGTTTTGCTTATAAAAGAGGTTGTTTGGTTTTGCTGATACAAGGGGATGTTTGGTTTTGTTGATACTAATTAGACTAAAATGCACCCAATATCACAATACAAGAGCAGATTAAACAACACAAAACCAAGATGATATTTTATCAATAATATAGTCTGTTAAAGATCATAAACAACTACATCAAACCAAGACCAACAACTAAACAAAAGATCCAATTCACATACCCTTTTTACCAACCTATATTTCCAAAACTAGCACCAAAAGACCACCTTTATCTACCCCCATGGAAAACCCAAAATTCGGGCATTATGTTCGACCATTTTCTTAACAAAATCTTGGTTGAAACGAATAGCTTCATCGCTTGACCAACAATCAGATGAGTTGAACAAGTTGGTGTATGTGCCTCGACCGGATTTTTGTCGGTAGCATCCACATATCAAGCGCAATTCCCCGAGGTCCAAGAGCTTCATTCTCTTGATCGCCTCCTACGCTTCATGATTCCTCTCTTGGATGATCAATGCATCAAGAACTAGCTTTTCTAATCCCTTCAGTGCACCTCTTGTTCGAACCACACACGACCATACGATCATTCATGTTTGATGAACCAGTAACCTCCATGAGTTCATTCAAAATGGGGAAATCTGCCATTGGAAAATTGTTTGTGTGTGGAAAAAGTGGTAGATGGGTTTATCGTTTGGTGTGCACTAGTTAATAGCGTCTTCGGTAAGAGACGGTCAAGGGTCTAATAGTGATTTTTTTTTCACACTCGGTCCCTGAATTTGTTTTGGTTGTCGTTGTCATACTTAAAATTCCTGCCCAATAATCAATGTAAAATACACAATTGGTCCCTCAAGTTGCCAAGTTACGTATACTACAACTTAGTTGAAGATTAAACAACACAAAAAATGTATTAGAAGTTTTACTTTGTTAAGTCAACCGATTCAAAATGTTAGTGATCACTACATCTGGCATGTTGCTAATATGATCGATCGACATGGTTTTGTTGGAAGTTGGGTTGGTCTTTTGAGTTTTGGAAATGACGATTTAGATTCGGATTTCGATTTTCAGGGTTCAATCGTTTCTAGATAATGGTTTATTATGATTGGTAAAGTTGTTTGTTGGGTGGGTGTATTGGTTCGCGAAATTAAATCAAGTGTATCGGGGAAGAAAGCGGCTAGTAAGCATAATCACAATTGGTCCCTCGGGTTGAAGGTTGGGTCAAAATGCGAATGGTCTATTATACCCTCGAGGAAATCCGAAAATTAAAGTTGACTATGCCAATCACAGTCGAGGGCGAGTTTGCATTTAAAGGCCAGGTTTGGACCTCCGGTGATGATAACGCTAAGTTTTGTCCCATCGCGAAGCGTATGACCAAGTTTAGGGACTAACGGTGTATTTTAGTCTTAGATAAATGAAAAAAGAGTACCTCGTGCCTTTATTTAAATGAGAGTAAAAATAATAGTTAAATCAGATCATACGATTAGTTACATGCAATTTTAAAGATCAAAAGAGCATAAAAGATCTTAGAAATCTAAACCAATCAGGCAAAAATGTTTGAGGGTGCGTTTGGTTTGCTTGCGGGTTTAGATTAGGATTTGGATTTGGTTTTGGATTTGGATTTGATGTAGGGTTTTGATTTGATGTAGGAGAGATAAATTAATATATTTTAATAAATAAATGTTATATATGCTGGGCCCATCAAAATTTTCAAAACCCACCTTTTTTCTTGGATTGATGTCAGTGGGGCTGATGCACATGTATTATCTTTTAAGAAACAACCAAACAACTTGTACGAATGCTAAAGTAACTCCAGGCCTCCAAAAGGCACCTTACAAACACGCCCTGAGTTTCATCAAAGTGCTCGGGCATGCAGAAAATAGATTAAAAATAATTTGACCAAACGATATTTTTTTGCCATTATTTTCTTTTTTAAAGCAATTCGACTATTCTTTTAATATACTTTCTAGCTGGCTTCAGGGAAACGCGAAATTGGCATGACCAAATCTAGAAGTTAATCTCAATAAGCCACCTTGACAAATCGGAGCAATTTAGTTTCTTCTAAACTGGACAAATACATAAATATTGACTTTTTTTAATGTTATTTCTATTGAACATATTTATTTGGTATTTTGTTCTTAAACCTTTTTTTTGAATGACGATATTTTATTAAAAATAAAACA
Source organism: Chrysanthemum lavandulifolium (assembly GCA_022545495.1). Classification (NCBI taxonomy): domain Eukaryota; kingdom Viridiplantae; phylum Streptophyta; class Magnoliopsida; order Asterales; family Asteraceae; genus Chrysanthemum; species Chrysanthemum lavandulifolium. The sequence continues at coordinate 261,493,664 of CM040241.1, read as the reverse complement.
AGCAAGAAGCTAGCAATTACATAAAAGATTTTAACCAATATGTACAAACATAAAGCATACGACCAAACTAACGTGAGATATTTTAAAGAAAAATTCTAAAAAGTAGAATATTGAGTTTATACATTTTATAGACATTTTATCATCTCTTTCCATTTGCGCCACGCCAACCGCCGACTTCAACCCAAATTTTGACACGTGTCATTCTTTTAGATCGCTCATTGCTCCGACGACAACACGTGTCAAAAATTGGAATTCAACGAATCAATGAATGACTTAAATGGGAAAGATATGATAAAATTGTTTAGAAAATCGAACAACGGCAGATATTCTACTTTTTAAGAATTTCTATTTTAAACCGACCTTTGTATCTATGCCTTCTCACCAAGATACATGGTCGAAGAACTTTTTTTTTTTTTTTTTTTTAGAGCGGCTAGTTAGGTTCGAGTTGTGCAGTAACATCCAAGCGGGCATTATGCCTTCCTCGAACCTTTGCCTTTGGGGAATAAACCCCACTCCTTTTCTTCCGCTTCACCTAGGAGGAAAACCCAATTAGCAAGCCTCGAACCCGAGACATACAAGGAAAATAACCCCTGAAGTCACCTCTGGTGGCCATCCCTAAATGTACACATCTAGTAAGGATTTAACCCCTGACCTTTTATTTGAAAGTCAAGAACTTTATCACTAGACCATTTGGTGGTGGTCGGAAGAACTAGTTACTTGATCAGGCAACTACGTTTTCAACAAATATAATGTCGGAATCATCAATCATGTACTCCCTCCGTCCCATATTAAGTGTCCACTATTCAAATGCACAAAGTTTTAGAAAATTAACTAACTACAACCTACCAATCAAATATCATTTTCACCCACAAAGTCTCATCTCGTTGGTTGGAATATTACATAGACACTTTATTTTACGTCTAAAGATCTGGTGTGGACACTTAAATTGGACGGAGGTAGTATATCGCATGTGGTGTGACGACATCTTAATCAGTGTCATCATTTCAACATGTTAGATTATACTATACGTAATGTAATGAATTCGTACTTCAGGAAAAAGTTTTTCATATGAACTAGTATTGTGTATTCACCATCGGATTAAAATATGTAATTGATGCGATTGCAACATCTTGGTATAAACCATTACTTGTCATTTATTTCAAAACGTTAGCTTATACTCCAAGAACACTACTATAGAGTGAACAAATGCAAAGTATGTACGTTGTCATTCTGTTACCGGTGCCCAAACACAATGGAACCAAGCTGAAAAAAAAAAAAAAAAAAAATCTTTGAGAATAAAATAGATCATAGTCAAAATTTTTAAAAAATAGAAGTATAAACTAGAAATTAGATGCTTCACTCATTTAATGAGATTTGGTTTGAAGCTTTAATCAGCAGTTAATACATTTTAGGTAGTTAAATATGTTGAAGAGTCGTAAAATTCAAAGATGTGAGGTAAAATGATAGCATGTAAATGAAAGATACGCCCTTATGGACTTATGGTTAACGTGAGTTAAATACAAGCTGGACTTTACGCCTAGATATAATTCGTCTCATTTTAGATGTCGAATCGACGCCTGTGGACAGCGTGTCCGACAACAATGGCGATCTCATGAAATACGACAATCCCATGGCCAGATAGTGACGTCAAGTAGTATAAATCTGCGTACAAGATGGTGGGAAAATGTATCATTTCTCACACACATTTTATACTTACCTTTCTGGTTAACACATCTCGTTCTCACCGAGTCGGGTCCGGGATAACACCGGGCGGGACTAACGCGTTGTTCATCTTAGCGGTGTCTGAAGAACATCTACAAAAATTTGAAGGATATGCAATAACTCACAAAAAAATACTTCGACAAGTAGCATGTTTCACAACATTTAAGATACTCTTTTTCTAAGTAGTAAAGCATTTCATGTCTCGGCAAGTAAAACATTTATGTGTTAAAATGGCGTGGCGTAAAGTTCCTTGGGTCGATTTCGCACTGGTCACCGTTGCGGTGATGTAGCAGTGATAGTTAACGCTGGCATAACACTGAGATGATAGTTATAAAAAGTAGTGATAGTTAACGTTTTATCTTTGTTTTTGACTTTTTGTCATAAAAAGTAGTGATAGTTAACGCTGACATAACACTGAGATGAAAACGGTAGTATTAGTTGGCAATTGTCACTCTTGCTGCATGAATGCTTTTAGAGTATCGTGATTGTTATTCATATTAGAAGAGGACGTTTTATCTAGTGTAAATAGAGATTTATTTATAATAATTAGGTAAGAAAACATATATTGTATGTCAAAACTCTATTTCACAATTCACATACATCAATCATCATAGGCCCATAGCCAGAACGACTTCCAAAAGTACCTACCAATTGACTATTTTGTTAAAATATTTATACCATTACAATAAATAGACATAGACATAAGTATTAATGTATTATTATGTAGAAAATACTTTTTAAGTTGTTTTAGCCAATAGCTTGTAATTCTTCAAGCGGTTGAAGGTTTTCAAAAATACTCGTTTTTCATTCAATGTTCTATTTTCTATTGTCCTTTTGTATATTTGAAAAGCTTTTGTAAAGCTTTGTGCATTGAGATAGTTATTACAAAATTCGATAGTTTAACATTAATGAAAAGTGTGAGGTTTCATAAATAAAAAATCTTTGAGAAGTAGAGCATTGCGGATGCTTTTGAAAAGCTTTTAGTTTTTGCCACATCATATTTTTAAGACTAAAATACACCGTTGGTCTCTAAACTTGTATCGGAGGATCGCGATGGGACGAACCTCGCCTTTTCATCGCCACGGGTCCAAAGCGATGGCCATTAAATGCAGGATTAGTCCTTGACCAATATTGCCGTTGTCAGCGTTATGTTCTTGAGGCAAAACCGTCTTTAGCTGTAGCGGACTAAATAAAACCATTGTACGGTATATGTAGCTAGTATATGTGTGTAAAAGGTTTGGTCTACATTTATCACCCATCCCTAAACTATCATTCAAAACCCGCCTTCTTCAAAACGATAATTGTTTCAAGATGGTGCGTTCTTTGGTGTGGTAAGCAAGCTATTATTACGCCGTGGACCTCTGCTTGACCAGGCGTCGATTCTTTGTTGTCTGTTCAAGTAAGTGCGTCTTAATATTTCTTGTGTAAGTTTCTAACAATGGTGGTTGTTTAATGATCTCTCATAATCATCAATAGGGTTCTTGCTTGTCGGTGGATAAGATGGTATGATCTGAAATCGTGCTCGTTCAAGAATGATCATACCGGGACTTTTGAGGGGAGAAATGAGCTTGAGGCAAGATTAGTAGTGCTTTCGGGTGATGAGTGGAAGTGGAAGATTTACATGGTGCTAAGTTGGATGTTGTTCTTCATTGTTTATGCATTGGGATAACTTTTAACCTTTTATGTAATGAGGCTAGTTGGTTAATGTTCGTATCTTGAATTGTAGTAACCTTGTTATAAGTATTAGATTTGTTTGTTTATGATTTTCTATGCCTTATGGGTATGCAGATGGTTAGCAATTTGTTTAGGGTTGACTTTTAAATGTCAACATTCTTATGATGTTCTATTTTAGCTTTGGTTACTTTTGGCGCAAACTATTCACACATCAAGCTTAGTCGATCTCAAAAATACACAATAATGACATGGTTCCATAGTTAATGCAAATGGATATAATTCGGTTTGCATAAAATTGCATACTTTTCAAAGCATGAGAGCTACTGATTACATACGATATGTTTTTAGATACATAACTTGTCCATACAAAATAAACTAGTAAACTAGATGAAACATTGTCTAGATAATTAGCATATGATTTGACCTATGGTGAGGCCATCATTCTTTCCGGTCGGCCTGCTTCCTAGTCATTCTTCGTATAGCAGATGGGTTGAAGCGCTGCTTGAACATCACTTGATCTAATCAAAATCGACGGGATTGTGACGGGGATGCATCATGTATGATGGGATCTTGATTCTTGGCTCTTGATTTGTAGATTGAACACCACTTCCTTGAATCGCACTAACTTGGCTTTCTACAACAACACACAGTACATTCAACTTCTTTATCCGCGCTACCTTTTACCTTTAGGATGTCTTTTTTTTTCCTGCTGACTTTAGTAGGCACCTTTTGACATTTACCTTATTAGCGGTTCCACTATGTTGAGCTCCACCATACCACAGGCATGTTACCCGGTTGTGTCCAAGAATGCCACAAATACTACACGACACTCTTCCAAGCCCTTGACGACTTACCATCCTTCACAATCTCTTGATTTCAGGGAGCTATCCTAACTCTTTTCAACCTCTTGCGGCGCGGGTTTGTTTCGGATTCGGTGGAACAATTGTTGTTGGCATAGTTGATTTTTCCCAATGTTCACCGCTAGTTATAGGTCGGACATGGTTTTGTAGGTAGCCTCCCAGTGAGTAGATAGTTGATAACGCCACAGCGTCGTTCGGGTCAAGGAAACTTCCTTTTCTTGAGCAAGTTTTATAACACCTAGGCGGTTGAACCTAATCGTTGTAGTGTAGTAATTAGGGTAAGCCACGGGTATTGATATCGTTCTCTAGGGAATAGGAATGCTAGTGAGAAGTTACTACGCTAAGGTTGAGGTTGAGGAAGATTATTTTGTATTTTTATATTTTTGTAGAAATGGAAAAGGTACGAATCTCGGGTATTGGATTTGGGGTTGGTATTGCTACCGATTACTCTACTATTATCTAATTATCTAATCTAAGGTTGTGATAGTCTATGTCTAATTGATGTGTACTCGTATGATAGTTTAAAGATGTGTTTACTTAGGTTTTACTACTCCTTAATTATTTCCTATTGATGGTTGATTTGTCACGTCCTTATTCCTAGTTCGTTGTGATTCTAAGGCTATAAGGTGCTTGTTTCTAACTCTTTGAAATTACCAAAGGGTCTTGTTTACAAATCCTCTAGTGATTTATAGGCGCCTACTCTACTACGGTTGTCCTTGAATACTTTATCCTACAATTACCTAGATAATTATATTCTAAAGTTCACAAAGAAAAGTCAAGCATTAAGTACACAACGAATAATCTAGCGCACTCTAGATCATTAGTCAACTAAGATAAGTATCAACCAATCAATATTCAATAATTAAGTTTCATATTCCCTAAGCAAACACACAAATAAATTAGCCGGACATGGAGAACATGCAAGCATACACACAAATAATCAAAGACATAATTAAATTAATGAAGTAAATACTTATCTTGATGTATAATAGGGTTTAGAACCCTAAAATATCGCACAAGAAAGCCTTGGTTCGGTTTTAGGTTTTACTCCAAAAGACTACACTCAAAAACCGAAAAATTCGGATTCTATATATAAGATTACATCTGCGACGTCACCTTATGTTTCGTGGCCGCCGTGTCGCTCGCTCATTGTGGTTTCGTCTTGCCACGTAAACCTTGCGACGGCGTCACCTATATTTGTGACGCCGTCCCTTCACCGACGCCGTCTTGGGCGCATCTAGTCCGTCCGAGTAACGACGGCCTACTTTTTAGAACTCGACGTCGTCCCTTGAAAACATGCAATTTCGCCCGACCCGCCATAAAATTCCTTCCCGGCCGTCGCGGATATGCAGTGACGCCGCCGCCTTTATGTTTCAATGACTTTGAGTGTCTCGATTCGACTTTGGCCATTTTCTTCAGATATTCGCCTTTTCGGTCCAAATAAGCATCATTCGAGCATTTTGCCTTCAAGAGACCTAAAAGTGAAAAGGAGCGATATTAAGCAATAACGGATACAGAAGTGATCGAATAAGGGCTTAAATGACCCTTAAAAGGTACCTTTAAAACCTTATCAAATATCCCTACACTTGGTATTTGCTTGTCCTCAAGCAAATGTGCTTTAGCCAATTAATTTATAAGTTAGGGGTCATGAAGCATTCATTCAAAACGGTCCACAACACATATAAGCCCCATAAAGTCATAACAAGCACGGAATTACATACTAGCACCTCACATGGGGTGTTTGGATACTCACATCTCTCTCGGTGTATATATGAAATATAACAAATCGGAAATGGAAGATAAACACTCATTAACCGGTCCTAGTACATAGATTACCATAGGCTTGAGAATAGATCAAACCTCCGCCGCTTTGGCGTAAGCACCTAGGAAAGACTATCAAAGAGGTCTTTTAAAGGGTTGTAATGTTAGGCTTACGGTAGGAAATGAAGGGTTTGGTGGGATAGGCTATTTAGTGGTGGATAGTCAAAATCTCTATGTTGCAAGTATACGAAGAATGGCGTTGCTAAGCCAAGACTCGACACTCTAAAACTCTAGGCAACGAAAATAAACAAACATAATTTAAAAGATAGATGTACGATGGTAGCCCGTTTTTTTTTTTTTTTTTTTTTTTTTTTTTTTTTTTTACATACACTTTTACTCTACCATCCTCTACGGTACATCAAAATGATAGGGATTTATAGACACATCCCTACACTTGAGTTTTATTACTCTAACACTAATTTGACCCGAATTGAAAAGATCAAAACACTTGGAGTACATTATTATGCAAACAAAGGAATTTGAGTTTAACGTTCTCTTCCACATATTTCATAAACTTTAACTTTTCCCATGAATCCCAATCATCCCAAAATCGTATACAAAGGATATGACTCGACTTAGCAACTCATGCAAGCAACCGGATAATTGAACTAAGGGTTTTGGGTGATAACATAAATTGCACTAAAAGTGAGTGCAATAAAAGGTAGGCTAAGGCGATTTGGGTGTTTATTTGGGGGTGGGGTGTAAACAATGCTCTTCATTGATATCCCTGAAAACCGAAACATCACGAGAACCGCGAAAGGATAGGCTACGAGGGTTAACTAGGGGTATCGTGTACTAAAGATGAGTACAGCAAAGGGTGTGGGGAATTACTCAACCGATATGGAAGAAGTAATTATATTACGGTGTCAAACAAGGGTTTATCCTAATGCCTCTTATCATTTAGTTATTCCTAACTACACAAGTGTAGTCTCACTAGCGATCTCGAATGTATCACAAAACAAGTTCTAGAATCTAATATACTACCGGTTCACACTCTAAGCATTAAAGATGAATGCTTTAATTCCTACTAATCTAAGGCGATCCTCGCATTTTGGGTGGAATTTAGGTGGTAAAGGGTTTTGTGCTAGTCATGCAACTTCCTATCCATGAGGCGCTTTTGTTAAGACTAATGGCCCACTCTTATCGTCATGAAAAAATTTTAAATTTGGCTAAAATTACCCTAACCTACATTTTCTCATGGTTTATTACACAAATACACTTGGACAAAGCAAGCAGTCAAGGATAAGCATAGTTTCAAAGTTCGTTTTATTTTCCCTCCCTACATTTAAACCGAACATTGTCCCCAATGTTCCCGAAAGTATCAAAGTTATGATAATAGAAGGTAATTAAAAGCGAAAGAAACTAATACTCCACGATTAGCTCGGTGGGATCCGTAAAAGTGGTGGTTAAATCTTTTCCAAGAAGAGTTTTTGCGTGAAAGGCTCCTTCCAAACTTGTAACTTCTTCTTGACAAACTAAACACGCACACTAAGAGAACAAACGAAACCTTCGCGTAAAATCGGCGGTAATAATATACATAAGACTCGATTTAAACTAGGATATAATGCTTGTGGAATGGATGTTTACGAATTTGTTTTGAAAGTTAAGATCCGGAAAATTCCAAAATTTTACAAGTAGCTCGAAAACGAGAAAAATTAAGTCGATGTTTTTATTCCTTCCAGCGCCGTCGTTGCAATCTGACGCAAAGTTATCCCGACAAAACCGGTCGATTTTACGGAAAAATTCGGAAAATTTACATCTTTAGAATACGGAAAAATTTCGCAAAACATCCATTATGACTCGATACAAGCATTTGACTCGAACAAACAAACATATATATCTTTTAGTTAATTGTTATTCTCATGTTCACGCTTTCTTATGAAAACGTGTGTAATCCTCCCTACACTTATCCTTTATGTAAAATACCTTTATATGTAATTAAGGCGAGGTTAAAAACAAAATAAAGCATTTTACAAATTCAAACATGAGGACAAACAATTAATAAAAGATATATGACACTAACAAGCAAACAATTAAGCATGGGTTGCCTCCCACGGCGCTTTTCTTTATTAAAGAGTCTTGTAGCTAGACTCGTAGTCCTACTCCCACGTTGCCTCGTTTTGCATTCTCAATGAGAATTCTATCATGTTGACAAAATTTTCATCGACTTTATACCTAGGCCCTAGGGTCACAATCCTTATAATAATGCCTCCTTCTTTCCCACATGAATTTATAACCCTTTTCAACATCTTCCTTGCTTTTGTCCTCAAAAGCTTTGATGTTGTCTCGATCATAAATGGACAAGTGGCCATACTCGGTTGTTTTCAAGGCATCCTATAGGTAATCTCATTGGTTCCTCCTTAAACCTAACGGTTCCATCATGCTTGTTATGGCCCATCCTAGATGTCTCAACAAGCGGTTTCCTAGCACTACTTGGGATAGGCTATAGTCGATGACGATCCTACATCTTCTAGGATCATAAAATCAACAAGGTAGGTGAAATTTCCTATAAAGACATGCACATCTTTGACTCTTCCCACAAAGTTGCAAATTCCTCCAGGATAATTAGGGTCTCTCCTAATATTGAGTCGCTCATTCATAATGTCATTGTAAACGCAGAGCGACATTATATTGATGGGAGATTCAGTATCTATGTAAGCGTGGTCGATACTCCTATATCCGATCATACAAGGAATTTTTAGGTTCCAGGATTTCTCTCCTAATCTTAGGGCATATCCTAATGATAGGTGATCGTGGATTATTGATTATGTATTGATGGTACGCAACCTCTTCCTTAGTGGGGTAAAGATTGAAATACGCACTATTTTCCTCGTCCACTTTGTTGTTGGTTATGCCATTGTCCGAATTATTGCTAATCATAGAGCCAACTATAGCGTACCGACTACTTTCTCAACGACTTCTCCGATTGTACAATCGAATGTTTTTGCAAATCCGAAGGTCGGTGTTTCTACTCACATAGCGGCCGGCGTTGGTGTTGGTTATTGGGTTGGGTTTGAGCGACATTGGTTGGTTACCACCTTCCATGATGAAAAGTGATGGGGTTACGAACAAAGGTTACTAAGAAGGAGATAGACTAAGAAAGCTAAAAATGAGAAAAATTTACTTGATAGGAATCAAGCAAAGAAACCTAAACGAGGTGGACTACTAACTAGCTATTCTATTCCCGGCAATGCGCCTAAAACTTGATAACGCTACACGTCGTCGGGGTCAAGGAAACTTCCTTTTCTTCGAGCAAGTTTTATAACACCCTAGGCGTTGAACCTAATCGGTGTAGTGTAGTAATTAGGGTAAGCCACGGTATTGATATCGTTCTCTGGGGAATAGGAATGCTAGTGAGAAGTTACTACGCTAAGGTTGAGGTTGAGGAAGATTATTTTTGTATTTTTATATTTTTGTAGAAATGGAAAAGGTACGAATCTCGGGTATTGGATTTGGGGGTTGGTATTGCTACCGATTACTCTACTATTATCTAATTATCTAATCTAAGGTTGTGATAGTCTATGTCTAATTGATGTGTACTCGTATGATAGTTTAAAGATGTGTTTACTTAGGTTTTACTACTCCTTAATTATTTCCTATTGATGGTTGATTTGTCACGTCCTTATTCCTAGTTGCGTTGTGATTCTAAGGCTATAGGGCGTGCTTGTTTCCTAACTCTTTGAAATTACCAAAGGGTCTTGTTTACAAATCCTCTAGTGATTTATAGGCGCCTACTCTACGGTTGTCCTTGAATACTTTATCCTACAATTACCTAGATAATTATATTCTAAAGTTCACAAAGAAAAGTCAAGCATTAAGTACACAACTAATAATCTAGCGCACTCTAGATCATTAGTCAACTAAGATAAGTATCAACCAATCAATATTCAATAATTAAGTTTCATATTCCTAGCAAACACACAAATAAATTAGCTTTGACATGGAGAACATGCAAGCATACACACAAATAATCAAAGACATAATTAAATTAATGAAGTAAATACTTATCTTGATGTATAATAGGGTTTAGAACCTAAAATCTTGCACAAGAAAGCCTTGGTTCGGTTTTAGGTTTTACTCCAAAAGACTACACTCAAAACCGAAAAATTCGGATTCTATATATAAGATTACATCCGCGACGCCACCTTATGTTTCTGTGACGCCGCCGTGTCGCCGCCATTAGGGTTTCGTCTTGGCCACGTAAACCTTGCGACGGTGTCACCTTATGACCTGTGACGCCGTCCCTTGACTCTCCGACGCCGTCTTGGTGTGCATCTAGGCCGCCCCGAGTAACGACGGCCTACTTCTTTAGAACCCGACGTCGTCCCTTGAAAACATGCAATTTAAGCCTCGACCCGTCGCAAAATTCCTTCCCGACGGCGCGCGCAGATATGAGTGACGCCGTCGCCTTATGTTTCAATGACTTTGAGTGTCTCGATTCGACTTTGGCCATTTCTTCGTATATTCGCGCCTTTTCGGTCCAAATAAGCATCATTCCAACATTTTGCCTTCAGAGACCTAAAAGTGAAAAGGAACGATATTAAGCAATAACGGATCTGAAGTGATCGAATAAGGGCTTAAATGACCCTTAAAAGGTACCTTTTAAAACCTTATCAATAGTAACAAGGATGAGCCCATGTTTCTACAGACCAGACTTGTTGGCCATTTAAAGCCATATTCCAATTGGTAGCAACATCATGTTTACATGGTAAACCTATTATCTCCACACCTTCGCAAGTACAAGTCTTGTATACAACATTAACTACACATTGGTCACCCCATGGTCCACTAACACGAAACTTAGATCCCCATTCCATAACACATTATACTTATGACCTCTTTCTTAATAGCCTCTAGCATGTGTTGTGCAGGTTGGTGTTAGTGGCCCATCACTCTTCTCAATCACCATAAGAACATGCATTATCCTCTTCAAACAATATTCCACGATGTATTCTAAGGTTTGTAATAATAGGTTTGCTTAACCCTCTTTAGTTTTCTCATGAAACACTTGACACATGTTATTAAGTAACACATCGTAAGTAGCTCTCCTAAAGATTAAAAGTAATAAACATGTATTAATTATAACTGTTTATACTGCATTTATGAATACAAAGTAAGTGAAACCGATAGATGACTTACATGAAAATGTGACCTTGACCAATGAATCGGTGGTATCTTACTTAACCAATCATGGGCTGGTTGATTAAGTTTCTTGAGATCGACCATAGCTTTCGAAAGCAGTACAATGGATTGAGGCATTGCACATTTCCACAGATGGTCTTTATAGGCCCTACCTTTCCATTGCAATTTCATTTTGTCATGTATGCTTTTAATACGTAATCGTATTCGCACTTTCAAAACTTCGCTAAAGCTCTACTTATATCCTGCATAAAATCAAATATCTTTCTCGTCTATTTCAAAAGAGTGACACTTAAATTCATGAACAGAGTAAGAGAGTACCTTATTCATATCGACAATAAAAGTGATGCTTGAAATTGGCCCAAGTGCTAAATCATCGGATAAACAATGAAGAAACCAAGTCCATGATCCTATGTTATCCGAATCAACAAAAGCATAAGCGAAAGGGTATATACCATTGTTGCTATCAATTCCACAACCGTCATAAGTTGACCATTGAAAGGACCACGAATTGAAAAGCGGCCACCCAACAACGATCTCCCACAATCTTTAAATCCTTGCTTCAAAGCACCTAAACAAACATACACTCTCTTGAATTCTCCGTTGGAAGAGACTCATCCGAGGTCGTTCCACATTCATCTCCACTTTGTCGATTAGGGTTTGTCTTACGCAACTCTTGAACATAATCTCTCAACATGGTAAATTGTAGCTTGAATTGACCCCCGATGGTCATTATTGCTAGGTTTTGGCCCTTAAAACCTTCTGCAGGGACACTTGAAGGTCGTATTGGTTGGTAAGTTGATTATGCACCGACTGACAGGAAGCTCGATTTGTTTTAACTTGTCTTTGTAATTTTCTGTGAGATATAGCGAAGGACAAAAGCTCGACTTCCTTGATTGCAAACAAGTGTGTTGCTCATTATATGTTACGACCGACCGGATACATGTCTCACCATTCCCGCCGACAAACAATAGCCATGGATAGAGTATTTGTGAAGGGTCCTTTTGGCGTAAAGCAATGCTCTTATACCCTTACAGCTTAATGGACTTCTAGATGGGCCAATATCCAGCCCAGACCTTCATTTGGGCCTGAAACTGAACACAACCCCTACACCGACCTTATTCTTGTTTTGTCATTCTTCAAAAAAAACAACTCCTCCTAGTTTCTAGTGAATGCTCTCTTACTAGGTTTTTACTTCCCAGTAGTACCAAACTCGACCAAGATAGAAAAAGTGGTATAGACGCCATTAGCAAAGTGTGCGTGTTGGAAACTAACATGGTCACCGCAAAATACTTCATCAACCATCACATGTAAATCATTTACCAACCGCACACATCACTTATATTACATGTTGTTCCTTCTTCACCTAAATCATTACTCGACCTACTTGTAGCATACCAAGTCATGCATCATTCTCTTGACAAGTGTTATCTTGATTTGGTTCAACTGCATTGCCAAATTCACTAGTGTCACTCGCTTATGAGACTAAGATCAACAACAGATCCTCTTCCATGTTATCCTCGAGTCGCTTGAAGCAGAGTTACATCCACATCGTGCTCCTCAAACCTGTTATTCACATCAACCAAAGGTCTGCCTGGTTTGTGTAATTGCTTCTCCTGTGTCAATTGAAACAGATTAACCACAAAATTTTCAGGCTCCTCAAAGGTGTTATTGACATCAACTAGTGATGTTCCACCGTTGTCAAAGTCCTTCCCCTGAATCACTCTAAACAGATTAAACTCAACATTATCAGGCTCCTTTAGAGCATTGTCCTCATCAATAACTACTAAAGCACGCTCACTGCTTTGAACAGTTGGCTAGCAAATGAGCGATCTAAGGTGGAAAAGAGTGGCTCAATGTTTGGCAAATTGCTAGCTTCACCAATATCATTGACGCCCACGAGCAATTGTGTAAGTTGGATAAACGGATCTAGTGAAGGTTCATTATCTATATCATCTAACACCAACCGTCTACAACAAGATTGAATAACCGCAGAGTAACTTTTCTCCTATCTTCATCCATCTCCCAAAACACGCCTTAATTGATTGTGGGGACATTTGAAAAATTCTAATATAGTCTTCCTGCTTCAACATACACGTCTATCGACATGCTATATGACAACATCTTTCAACAAGTCTAGATTAGCGAGTTCACGCAAAGAAAACAAACCGCCGTCTAATGTACAACCAGCTTAACAAAGTAGAAATAATTGGTTTGTCCAGACTCATAACCGATTTGGGTCATGAGAGCATCCATTTCATCAACAGATACCTCTTTATTTCCACAAGATCAACAAGGCATTTCTTGCCTCCTTGATATATCCTACACGGAAAGTATTTGAATGTACCTTCATAATGGAACATCATGCTAAACGATCCGAGTTCACCGTATATATAAAAATTGTACAAAAACATTGTTAAGCTAAAGTTACCTAAAAGGGAATAACTTAATCAACAGACTAACATATGATTGTAATAGGCTCTAACCAAAAAGACTTACAATATCTCCCGATTGCGACTCTTTCCTCCGCTTCACGATCATCATATAAAGGATAATCCCTTACTCTCCACAGAGTAAATCCAAGGTGGTTGTTTGTTATTTTCTTACTCAGATTACTTGATTTGATGATAGACATTGCCTTAGGGTTTTCTGGGTAGGCTTCCAAAACAAGTTTGGGGATAAGCAATGAGTACACGGTTTTGTTATATTGTACAAAATGGCGGAAAATTGGACAAGACATATTCTACAGTGTATACCACATAATGACTATTCTACCCTCAACAGTAACATGATTACGGGTTTTTTTGGGGTATAACGGAACGTTGACAACGCCGTTATTGGTCAAGGGACGAATCTGGCATTTAATGGCTACTGTTTGGACCCGTGGCGATGAAAAGGGCGAGGTTCGTCCCATCGAGATCCTCCGATACAAGTTTAGGGACCAACGGTGTATTTTAGTCTATTTTTAATTAATATATTAGTATCATCAACTTATTGCTCCAATGCTAAAGTTTCTACAAAAGCTTTTCAAAGCCCATGCTTCAACCGCTTATATAATTACAAGCTTTTGAGTAAAGCTATTTGAAAAGTCATCTCTAGCAATGGTAAAAAGTTATCTAAAAACTTTATAAAATAGTAAAAGGTATTTGTAAAACACTTTCATTGCCTATATGCTCTTATTGTTCTAATAGAGGTACCCGCGTGCGTTGCGTGACGTAGTCTGCTCAAATAAAATTTTCCTGAATCATGTATTTTAGTATATTATGTTCTTTTACTATAAATTTACGGATATCAAGAATTTTGTTTAGCTTTGTGCCGGTCGGGATCGAGCCCGTATGGCCGTGACCGTCGGCTCGACCGCTGGACCGTACCCGCTCGGGCTCGGGCTCATTTGGCCCGCTACTGCTCGGCGTGAATATTTAGTATAATGCGCTTTATTATTTGTATTAGTGACATTTAATGCATGAATTGTGTTTAAGTTAGTTGTACAATATGTTTGATAATTTGTATTTCTTGTATAAAGGGTGTTTTAATAACTGCATTAATTGTATTTATTGACCAGTTAATTAATTGACTATGTTAAATATTTTGACAACATTAATATTGTTTTGTATTTTGTACATTAAGATTTAAAGCTTGTAAGTCTTAAAATTAAGATTCATGAGAAAGATCATTAATAGTGCATTGTGTATTATACAATATGCTTTGTATTTTGTAAGTCTTAATTTTAAGACCATAAGGAGAGAGATTCATTCCTCTATTATAAATAGTATAGATAAACAACGAGTATATATATTTATGTGGACTTTTGACATGTATAAAAATAAAAATAAGAAGTTCAATCTGTATTAATATGGTTCTGGAAATGATTTGCAAACTCTAAACTTTTATATCCAAATTTTAATATACAAACAGTTAAAATAGGAAATCAAAATTATACAGATATCTAATGCATTCCTTTCATGAAAAGATAGGAAAACCTTATGATGATTATCTCGTGAATGAATAACAATTCAAATAACATGAAGCGTTCTATAAGAACTTTTTTTTCTGTTTAGTTATAAAAGTGGTGAGAAAAGACACGAACTACCATCTCTAATTTGATTTCTATCACGTTTTCAATCAAAAAGGGCCTCGTCGATAAAGTTGATGTGACACTTTGGAATATCATAATATTATTATGTGAAAACTCATTCATGTGAATATTTGGTTTAACACTTTCATTTTCACTTACTATAACTTCTTTTTCTAATATAGATGATTTTCAACTAGCATACATCCAACAGTTATTGTTAGAATATGTATATTTTAATAAAGACAAATTTAGTTAGTGTTGAAAAAGTGTTATGTGACATTAAACTATTTGTGCAAGACTCACACTTACATTAAAAATATAATTTGCATAACATGCTGTCATCTCATGAATCACACTTGCATTTAAAATTAAATTTACATTATGTAATTTAGAGACTCCAACCAAAAGGAAGCTATCTTCCATATTCCCTAAAAAAAGACTTGACATTAGGATTAGAGAAGACCAAGACCTTAACTTTCATGGTTTACTGTTAGAATGAAGTTATAATGCATGAAGTAAATAAACTACAAATACGTGATTCACTTCACATATATAGGAGTTCAGAATCGTATACGAGGGTGTACGAGGTGTGCGGTCGCACAAGGCCTCAAAGTTTTAAATGCCTCAAAATTTATAATTTTTTAGATGCTTGAGGCCTCAAAATTCACTTCCAACATCTGTTTGTCTACTTTTTGCTAACACAATTAAAACAAAACGCGCTAGAAAAACTCTTGTTATTCTATAAGAAAAAATTCTAAAAGACGAGATTTTATTTATGTTGAGGTTAAACATCAATCGTATATAGTTTTAATTGTTCTGAATTAGAAACTGTCAAACAAAAAAAGGCAAATCCCCCAAATTGTTTGATTTTGTTCTTTTCATCATAATTAGGTCTCAGCTACGTGTATATAGTTTTAATTGTTCTGAATTAGAAAATGTCAAACAAAAAAAAGGCAAATGAAAAGAAAAATCAAAATTCCAAACAAATATAGTGATTCTATTAGTAATTTGGGGAAGAATAGAGAATGTAATGATAGTATTGAGATTGTGGATAAGCAGGTGGAGAGTGGTGATGTTAGCATAAGTGGTTGTGAAAAAGGTGGGGATGCTGAGAATAGTAAGACTACTGTTAGTAAGGGGGAATGGAGTTCTGGCATGGATAGTGATGAAGGTAGTAAAAGGAATGTTGGTGATGCATTAGAGAAAGTTAGTTCTGTGGATAGAAGATCACTGGAGTCAGAATTTCCATTGCTGAATGACACTTTTGGATCTGCTGTAAGTCCTAAATCTAATGTAGTTTTGAGTAGTTCTGCACCTAATGATACAACTGTGAATGTGAATATTGGTAGTAAGAATGGTAGTGCTAACATTGCTGTGATTAATGGAAATGCTAGGGATAATAATCAAGGTAGCAGTTCTAAGCTAATATTTGAGAAATCATTTGTGAATACTGTAAAAGATAAGGAAATAGAAATTGAAAACAAACTAAAATTGATACCTACTGAATTAGAGGAAGGAAGAGAAGTTGTTGTGTTTGAGGAGGATATTGTTAGAGAAGGAAGTAGGAATTGGCAAATGACCTTATGTGGGAGATTTGTGGGTAGTACTATGCCTTTTGCTGAGTTAAGGTATAACTTGGGTAGAATGTGGGGTAAGCATGGTTAAGGGACATTATTGTGCAAAGAGGAGTGTATTTTTTCAAATTTAGGAATGATGAAGGAATGAACTATGTTCTTGAAAATGGACCGTGGATGGTAGGTAGCAGGCCACTTTTAGTGCAGAAATGGGACCCTAGCATCATAATAGATAGAACTGACCCTGTTAAACTTCCAATTTGGGTGAAACTGTATAATATGCCTATGGAAGCTTGGAGTGTAAAAGGAGTGAGTGCTATTGCTAGTAGCCTAGGAAGACCCATTATTATGGACAAAGTTACAGCTAGGGTGTGCCATGAGGGAATGGGAAGAGTGGGATTTGCTAGAGTTTTGGTTGAAATAGTTGCAGAAAAGGAGATTAAAGATAGTATCGAAATCTGCTATAAGAATGAGGATAAAGTGACTATGTGTACTAAGTTTGTGAGAGTTGAATACACATGGATTCCACCTAAGTGTACTCTTTGTAAGGTCTTTGATCATTTGAATGCTAATTGTATTCATAGGTCTAGAACTGAGGGTGAGGAGATAAGGGCTGAAAAGGAAGTGAATACAGATAATGTTAGTGAGACTACTGGGGAGAAAGATAGATCATACAAGAATAAGAATGTGCCAATTGATAATAATCACAAAAATAAGAAACAAAATCAGGGTATTTCTAAGAGCAATCATGGGAATCTTGGTAGGAAGAATTTTAAAACTAAAAGCAGAGTAGAATTCAGGCCTAAGGAAACACAGAATGATAAAGGAAGAATGAATGATAATGTGATGGAAACTGGAGATAAGGAGAGTGCTGATAAGAATAGTAAAGAGAAGGTGGATGAGCAGAATATTCAAGATAAAACTAAGGAGAAACTAAGTCCTAGAAAAGCTTGGAATGTTCAAAAAGAGATTATAGAAGATATTAGAAATAGTGCTAACAAATATGTTGTGCTAAATGAATATGATGAAGAGGATATACAAGAGAAGCAAGTTTCTGGTGAAGAGGAGGTTGTTAATAAATACCTAAAATATAAAAGAAAGCCATCTACCAGTGTTATAAGTAAGTGGTCCCAAGATATGATAAATTAATTTAATAACAAATGGGAGGATTTGTGGAAGGAAGTTGAAGAAATTGAAGAGGATGTCTTGGAAGAAGAAACTGAATTTGCTAAGAGTATGGATATGAATGAGTTAGGTGGTAAAGGAGGGGATATCCTGTATAAGGAGGATAGTATTTCAGCTAGTTTACAATGAATACATTAAACACTGATTTGAGAATTGTTGCTTGGAATGTTAGGGGTATTTGTAACAAGGAATCTCATAAAGAAGTTAAGAGTTTCATTGTAGATGAAAGGCTTAGTGTTTGTGCTGTATTAGAGACTCATATGAGCCTTAAGAAAGTGGATAAGATTTGTAGTTTTGTGTTTGGAAACTAGTCATGGCACACTAATGTTAGAGAATGTAGAAAAGGTTGTAGAATTGCTATTGGATGGGATAATAATACTGTTAATCTCATAATCCTTAATTCCTCTGATCAAAGTGTTCTGTGTTTGATTGAAGTGATTCAAACCAAGGTGAAATTCTATTGCTCTATCACTTATGTTGCTAATTCTGGGAAAGAAAGAAAAGTGTTATGGAAGAATTTGGCTAGTGATAAGAGATTTGTGGATTAAAATTCATGGGTCCTTATGGGTGATTGGAATGTGAGCTTAAACATAAATGATCATTCAGAAGGTAGGTCATGCAAAACAAGGGACATGCTTGATTTTCAGGAATGTGTTGAAGACATTGAAGAAGAGGATCTGAACAATACTGGCACTCACTTTACTTGGATTCAGAGCAGACTTAATCTTAGTAATGGTATTATGAAGAAAATTGATAGAGTTATGGGGAATGCTAAATTCATTGATAAGTTTAGCTGTTCTCATGCTGTGTTCCTTCCTCATCTTACATCTGATCATTGTCCAGCTGTGTTGGTGCTCCCAAAGTCTTTCAGTAAGAAGAAAAAAGCCTTTAAGTTTGCTAACTATGTAGCTGATAAATCAGAGTTTTTGGATTTAGTGAAAAAGGAATGGAAGGGTCAAGAACAAGGTTGTGAGATGTTTAAGCTTGTTAAAAAGCTTAAAGCTATGAAATATCATATGAAGGGGTTGAACTGGAAGCATGGTAACTTGTATGATAGAGCTCAATTATGGAAGGTTAAGCTGAAAGATATTCAGTATAAAGTGGATAAAAGTCCTCATGATGTTGTGTTAAAAGAGCTGGAAGCCAGTATTCTTAAAGAATACAACACTGTAGTTCAAGATGAAGAAAAGTTCCTCTATCACCAAGCTAAGATTGATTGGCTCATAGATGGGGACAAAAACAGTAAGTTTTTTCATGCAGTGTTAAAAGATAGAAGTCATAGAAGCAGAATTGTTGAGATTTGTAATGAGAAGGGTGAAAGATTTGAAGATCAAGAGGTTCCTGAGCAGTTTCTTGATCATTTCAAAAAATTCCTTGGCAAAGAAATTCATGTCCAAGACCTCAATAATAGTGCTAGCTTGTTCTGCAACAAAGTTTCTAGAGAAGATGCTGAGTTTATGATTAGGCCAGTAAGTAACTTGGAAATTAAATTGGCTATGTTTGATATAGATGATAATAAAGCTCCTGGGCCAGATGGATATACTGCTAAATTTTACAAAAAAGCTTGGTCTGTGATTGGTGATGATGTGTACAGGGCAGTTAAAGAATTTTTTGTTACAAGTAGGTTGCTAGGTGAGGTGAATGCAACCCTGATATCACTTGTCCCCAAAACAGATACCCCACAAAAGGTGTCTGATTTTAGGCCTATTGCTTGTTGCAATGTTTTATACAATTGCATTAGCAAAATACTTACTAATAGAATCAAAACAGCTCTCTGCAAGCTTGTCAACCAAAATCAGAGTGCCTTTATCCCTGGTAGACAAATCACAAGAGCTTTTAAGAGGTTATAACTGGAAGAATGGTGTTAAGAGGATTGCTATGAAGATTGATATTCAAAAGGCTTATGATACAGTTAGTTGGAAGTTCCTTGAAGATGCTTTAGTTCTATTTGGATTCCCTATGCATATGGTGAAATGGATTATGGTTTGTGTTGGGAGTGCAGCCTTTTCTATTTGTGTGAATGGAGATAGATATGGGTATTTCAAAGGGGGGGGGGATAGGTTTGAGGCAAGGTGATCCAATATCACCATATATTTTCACTTTAGTGATGGAAGTTTTTACCTTGATTATGCAGAATCCGATTGAAAGTGACAATTCTTTTAGATATCATTGGGGTTGCAAACAGTTGAAGATATCTCATTTATGCTTTGCTGATGATCTCCTAGTTGTGTGCCATGGTGATATCAAGTCAGTTAAGGTGGTTAAGAGGTCCCTTGATTTGTTTAGCTGTCTAACTGGGCGTAATCCAAATTTGGGGAAAAGTACTGTTTTCTTTGGTAATGTAAAAGATTGGGTGAAACAAAAGGTTCTCAGAATTTTACCATTTAAGATTGGAAGGCTTTCTGTGAAATACCTTGGTGTCACATTGATTACTAAGCAGATAGGGGTTAATGAGTGCAAGGAATTAATTGACAAAGTTAGAATTAAAGTAAAGAACTGGAAAAATAGAATGTTGTCTTATGCTGGGAGATTGCAGCTTATTGCTTATGTTCTGGGTTCCATGCAAGTTTACTGGTCTTCTTTGTTCCTCATTCCTAAAATGGTGATCAAGGATATTGAAAGACTTCTCAAAGGGTTTTTATGGTGCCAAGGTGATTTGTCTAAAGGGAAAGCCAAAGTTGCTTGGAAGCATATATGTAAGCCAAAGGATCAAGGGGGTTTGGGGATTAAAGATCTAGGTAAATGGAATGAAGTTTTGATGTCTAAGCATGTCTGGAATGTTGCTAGTAATAAAGAATCTTTGTGGGTTAAGTGGATTAATGTTTTTAGGCTAAAAGGAAGCAATATATGGAATGTTCAAGTAGATGTGAATGCCAGTGCTGGATGGAAACAAATGTTAAGTCTGAGAGACTTAATAAGGAAGCATGTGTTTTATGAAATTGGTAATGGTAAACAGTGTTATTTTTGGTGTGATAAATGGTGCAATCAAGGGCCATTGAGTGAATATGTTCCTTCATAAATTATTATGGAAGATGGTTTTCAATGTAATGCAAAGGTAAGTGATATGGTGAACAATGGTCAATGGAGATTTCTCAATGAATGGCTTGATAAGTATCCTGTGTTGCAGTCTATTACTCCACCTAGTATTGATCCAAATAAAATGATATTGCTATATGGATTAGTAATGAGGGAAGGAAAAGCAAGTTTGCTGTTGGGAAGTTATGGCAAGATTTTTGTGTATATGAGGAAAGAGTTCAGTGGAGTAAATTGATAAGGTTCTCACATTGTGTACCTAAACATTCATTCATCTTATGGCTTACTATGCAAGGAAGACTTACTACTCAAGATAGGCTGGCTAAGTGGTACCTAGGGAGAAAAGATTTAATGAATGCAGTGACTCTCATGGCCATCTGTTCTTTGAATGCAAGTACTCTAATGAAGTGTGGAATGTTATGAAGCAGGCAATGGAACAGTGTAACATGAGCAATAAGTGGAATGAAATTGTGCAAGATCTCTGCAAATTACCTAATAACAGATCCATCATGAGTGTGGTTAGAAGGATTGTATTGGGTGCTAGTGTTTACTTCATATGGCATGAGAGAAATAAAAGATTATTTGGGACTGAGAAGAGAAAATGGGAAGAGCTTGTTACAGTGTGTAACACCCCAACCCGACAAGGGTAAAGATATCACAAATACAGTTTCATATCAGAACTTTAAGTACTATACAAAAGCGAAAGTCTTACGAAATATTCAAAAGAAAACATAAATAACTAAACTTCAAAATAAATCTAAGATCTCTAAAGGTCAAGTCTTGCTCTCATTATTCTCAACCCGGATCGCCTATCCCATAAGCTCATCTTGAATGCTTAAATACCGCCGCAGAAAAGAAAAGTGCGGCTGAGCTTACAAAGCCCAGTGAATAGATATAACAAAACAAAAACTAAACAAAAACATAAATACGAATTGAACAAAGAAACGAATAATAAAATCGTAGCGGAACGAGAATAATGAATCATTGAGGATTCTCGCAAACACAATTGCACGTAAACCGGAAAAAACAATTAGCAATCAAGGACAAACACATAGCATATTGATGACTCCAACGCAAACACATCAAAATAACCGGACACTTAACATATC
This sequence comes from Chrysanthemum lavandulifolium, assembly GCA_022545495.1. Classification (NCBI taxonomy): domain Eukaryota; kingdom Viridiplantae; phylum Streptophyta; class Magnoliopsida; order Asterales; family Asteraceae; genus Chrysanthemum; species Chrysanthemum lavandulifolium. The sequence goes on along the minus strand of CM040241.1, from coordinate 261,471,472 downwards.
AAGAAGAAATAGAGTACATATAAACCAAACGAA
>CM040241.1:261271339-261471339 GCA_022545495.1 Chrysanthemum lavandulifolium | reverse complement strand
GATTGACGGATATCTTTGAAAAATCGGTCGTTGTGCTTAAAAATCTTTCTCTAGCACATCGACCGTGTATTAATATTTCAAAATAAAAGGTGTTTATGATTGATAATTGATTTTCGTTAAAACCTTTGTTGTATTGCAAAAACACTTTATTTTGAGCAAGACACGATTGTTTTTCAAATCTCTTTCATCAATCGTTGAATCTCAAATTACCGGTTCGCTTTCACTCCGTGTTGTCTTCTTTGAGACGTTCCCGGTTGAGAACAGCTAGAGCAATTGTGAAACCCCGCAAGGAGATTATTCGAATTATACCGATCACGCGCAAGATTTGTCTTGATCAACGGGGAACCATGGGCCGGTAATTCAATTCAACGAAGTGAGCAAAGACACTTTCGTGCACTTTATTGCTAATCGTTGTGTGCAAGTACACCGACACTTGCAAATCGATCGTAATGGAGGGTCAATCCATAACCGCATGCTCACACAACACATTCATTTCAAAAGATATCATGATTAGTGCATCAATGACTCGATATTCTCACTCCATGCTTCTGCTACGCTGCTGCAAATATCATCAATCAACTAAAGCTTCCGCTACTCTAATAAGAAGAAATCATGATCCAGAATGTGAGCATGTCGGTCCGCTGTCACAACGTCACATAATGTCAACACCACAATGGAAGAGTCAGAGATTTACGCAAGCTGATGATCTCAAAGTTGGCTCAAAACTCATCATCACGTGGATCAGTTAAAGACCTCCACTTGAATTATTCAAACATGGATAACATGAAGAATCAATGACTACGAGCTACTGAGCAAATAACTTAAACAAGAATTCAAGAACAATCTTAATGTAATATCCGTTTGTATTCTGTAAATTGAGGTGACCTCCTTGGGGAGATTGTTAGGAATTAGAAAATTCATCATTAAAGTGTCGGTCACCTCAAGTATATGTAATCATTGAAAGCTCGCAATGAAGTTATTTAATGTTAGTAAGAAGTTAGTTAAGTAAAACCGTGGAGGACTGGACGGGTCTTTACCCATCAGTATGTCCGATCCATACCCATAGGAGGCGTTATTGTAAGACACTATAAATACCCTCTACCTCCCAAGGTAAAGGGTTGGAGCTTCAATACCATTTTTCTTTGTTTCACATAGTTCCCAACTCTCTTCCCTTTCTCTCTCTAAACATTTTGTATACGCCTCAAGTGATTATGGTTTGATGTGTTTGTGAAATCCTATATCTTACAGGGTAGGAAGGTTGTCTAAACGAGATCTCCAAGTAAAAACATTGACCTTAATAGGAATAACGTCTACCCATCTAGTAGGAACATTCTCCTTGGGCAAAAGAGTATCATCAATAAAGTTACGAACCGATTTCACCGAAAACTCACCCGAGGCCTCATAAAACCAAACCCAACGGTCTAACAGTGGAGGTAAAATTATACCATCGAGTTTAGAATGAAGGAAAAGTTGTTGATCTTCCTCAATACCACCTCTAGGAGCACGACGAAAAGAGGTAACCAAATAAACACTATTCAAATAAATCAAATACACAAACACAACAATCTTATTTTTATAGATAATATATATGCAAAAATAAAATTAGTATCCATAATGTTTAAATGAAAATCAAAACGTTAAAAAGATGAGCGGAAAATTTACCTTTCTAATGGCAAGTTTGTTTCATGTTTTTGTTGGGGAAATATAAATTGCTCTTTTTTTTAATTAGTGTTTTTCAGCGAAAAATAAAGGCTTATAAAAAATATGATGGCAAATTTAGGGGCGAGCACAAAAACAATTCAATAACGAAAAACCGAAAAAACCACACTAAAAAGAACAAACCAATTAAAGACCGATGGAGGCGATTTGATTTTCAGAGAAACCGAATGTTTGGGGCGGATTTTAATTGCATACGAGAAACCCAACCAAAAAAATTGCCTCGCCTCACCTTTATATATCTTTCAAAACTTCAAAAATAAACTTATCTTTCAAAACTTCAAAAGGAAAAAAAAAAAAAAAAAAAACCGAAATCAAACCGATTATAAAAACCAAAACCAAAACAAAAAAAAACTTAAACCATACGGTTTGAAATTTTAAAATTCAAAGTTTTCGATTTAAGGTTTGATTTTAACCAAAAACCGCCTCAAACCGCTACTTTAGACAAATTTGCTATTTTGATATATTTTAAAGTGGCAAATTAGCTCTTTTATCTTTTACCGTAGTAGCATTCTTGTTATACGAACAAACAACTTTATTTTATTTATTTGCAAAGCTCATTACACTAACAAACTTAATTTTATTAACTAGCAGGTAGCTGGAAAAAAACGAAAGATTACATGATACTTGAACAAGATGAAACGTGATCGATGATCCAATTGAAAATAGGTTTAAAATGTCTAAATACAACGATGAGGCAATTATTTTCTCGTCTACACAATGCCGTTAATTAAGGGATGGGTTGACCGGGTTTGCGTTAAACAAACTATACTATGAACTAATTGTGCGGATTACCACATCCAAGCAAACAATGGGCGAGTTGTTTAAGCTTGTATAATCATCGCAAGAAATCCAACACTAATTCCACTATTCAACCCCAAGTCAAACATGAAAGTAAAAAGTTATTTCTTTGAAAACATAAAAAAGAAACGCATGTTGGAACCCAAGTCAAAATTAATATTACCTCAAACATAACCGACCACTTAATTAATAACCAATTACTTTTCCTATGTCATTTTTTTTTTTTTTTTTCACACAAATATATCAATTCAAGAAAAGTTATCAAACCATTTATTTTTATTTATTTTATTTTATTATTATTATTACTATTTTTAATCTTTTCATTATTTTGAATTATTTCTAGCTTATAACAATGTGTAAAAATTATGTGCCCCGTACAAATTTGGAAACTAATGTGTTAAATATGAGAGGTGATGTATTTTGAATTGTCTTTCTAGTTTCTAACAATATTTCTAATGCTTCATGCCATATTTTTAAATGAAGAAAAAATAGCACATTTTCTTTCGTTAGAATTTAAACGTGGAGTTATAAAAAATTGAAGATTTCAGCACTTTATTTAATTTTGAATTTATGTTTATATACTTGTTTACTTATATATTTATATTTGGATAAGTAAAAAAGAAAAAAAATATAAGTAATGATTATGATAAAAGTGCTTTAAATCAAGGTTGTCAAGATCGGGATCCTACCCAGGATCGTTTTTGTCTTTGCAAGATCGTGATCGTAAGATCGGATCGGGATCTTAAGATCCTACTCTAATGTTATTTCTTAATAGTTTATGTAATTTTATACAAATCTACAAATTCTAATACATTATAACCACAAAATACTATGAATGTTTCATATAAATGTTGTCATAAATTATGATTATAAAATGTTTAAAAGATTAACATGTTGTTTTTGAATTCTACAAACAAACAACCCATAAATTTAATGTTTTTTAGTTTGTAATCCGATATAAATATTGTCATAAATTATGATTATAAAATGTTTAAAAGATTAACATGTTGTTTTTGAATTCTACAAACAAACAACCCATAAATTGTAGTTTTTAGTTTGTAATTCGAGAAGAGAAGATCGGATCGGATTAGATCAGAAGATCAGATGGCCAAGACGGGATCCTATAAGATCTTAAAACAAAGATCCTATGTAGGATCCGGATCGTTTACTTTACAAGATCGTAAAATCAGAAGATCACAAGATCGGGATCGGGATCCCGACAACCATGCTTTAAATGATTAGTCAAAGTGTTATAATAATTATATCATCATTAGTGCATATTTAACTCTAAAAATAATAAATTCAATGATTGATCTAATAAATAAGGTTTATTTAGTGGAAAATATAGGTTTATTTAGGTGGACTCTTATTTAATCAACTTATAGGATTTATAAACATAATATGGCAAATTAGAGAAATGATAGTTAAAATCACAAGGTTTCATCTTTCTTTTCGCATGCCAAAATCTTGACAACTTCAAATATCAAAGTTCAATGATTTTGATTGAGTTGATCAATTCTACTTTTATAAAGCTTCAAATATCAACAAAAGTCTAACGGTTTTCCCATTATTCTTGGATGCACGTTTTTTGTATATCACAATTGCATTATTGATACATGTCAAAAGCAACATTAAAAGTCCATTTACGGATAAAGCAAGGAATGATTTGATACAGGGGATTGAAATTCAAATAGTTGGACTTGTATGATTCTAATCTACAAACTTTACTTTGGACCTCAATAGCATAACGTACTCATATTTAAAACCTTTGATAACCTAGGTACTTTACAACTTTTAGAAGCTTAAAGCCTATATTTTGGATATGCATGATTGTAATTTAAAACAATTTATCCATTCTATACTACTTTTGTACTTTAATGAAGCAGACCAAACAAAATTTGCTTCATTTTTAATGAAAAAGATACGAGCACACTATATTCTTCACTTTTTAATGAATGATCACTACTAATCATCATGTGGAATCTAAATGTCATCTCATATAACACACTTATCAATTGGAGAAGATTAGGATAGACACTTTGCGGAATCTAAATGTCATCCTCACATAGTTATGATGATGAATTAGGCAGAATAAGTATGAAATGAATCAAATTTCCTACTTCATACACCGACTGTTCACATTTAGACTTGATAGATCAACATATGATGAATGAAATAAACGTAATAAGAGACCTGAACCTATTTGTTTTGTGTAACTATGAGAAATAGTGATAGATCATAACATTTCAAAGAGAACTAATTTAATTCCCAAAACATATTGTTGCCATGTTGGGAATTGAATATAGGGTGGATTGATGGTTTGAAAATACAGTGGCAACCGAGTGAGGATAAAGCTCGAGCGTAATAAGGTCCAGTGGCGGACCCGTGATTTAAGGAGGGCAAAAAATTTTTTAATCCGTGACGACTTTAATAAAAGGTCATAATATTTTTTAGATTAAGATAGAGATCTGGTGTTTACATTATTTGATCTTAGGGTGAAAATTTAATTTTGTAATGAGGTCTGACTTTAATAAAATGGTCCTAAAAATATTTTACACTAAAATTGATAATTTTGGCGAACCATGGAGGCAACCCCTAAGTCCTATGTAGTTCCGCCTAATAAGGTCCAAGCTAGGTTAAAATATATAAGGCATTATTGAGCTCGGTTTGATAGCTAAACGAGCTCTAGTAACCCATGTATGAGCTCGGCTCGAGTAAGATTTAAATAAATTTCGAGCTCAACTCGAAAAGCTTGAGTTTATATATAAATAATGTATTTGATAGTCACACTCATCAATAAAATAAAAAAGTAATTGAAACTCAAGAGCTGAGAACTAATCAATCATAACCTCATAGATAACCGTAAAGAATAAACATCATAATATTATGGAGCATTGTTGCTTAAAAAGTAAATACTCATGATTAGACAAATATTTATATTAGTTTTCGAGTTATTCTTATAAATATAAATATATATAATAAAGTTATATATATATATATATATATATATATATATATATATATATATATATATATATATATATATATGAAGGCTCGCTATGTATTACAAGTTGGTTTATTGAGTCGAACTCTATAAAATCTCGACTCGACCGAGGTGAACTCGAGCTCGAATTGTTTGATAAAAATCTCAACTCATTTACATCCCTTTTTAAAATTATGTTCCTACATGATTGTTATTTTTTGGCAAGTGATTTCAACTATTTACACTGCGATTTACAAACAAACTACACGAAAACCTAAAGTTCATCTATAATATACGATAAACTTGGATTATACTATGTTACACACGGAGCGGGAGAATGCTAGACTAAAAACAATTAATTTGGTGCAAATAACTTTGAAGCCAACTTTCTTTAGAAAGAGGAGGGGCAATACATGGTTTGTGTCTTAATGGTGGTGAGCTGAGCACTAGTCCTTTGGATTTGTCAGCTACAAAGTTGAAAAGAGGATCCGGATTCGGGGAAGGAAAAAAAATATATCGGCATAGTTTTAAAAGAAAAACTGCAATTTGTGACTATAAGAGACTATTTTATCCATGTTTTTCCTTTAATACCATGCCGAGATGACATATGAAGGTTTAAATTGAGTATTTATGAAATTAACCCAATAATATGTTATGATTTAACATCAAAGTTTGTCTTCATTGATAACATGGAGTCACAGGTGCACTTATGTTTACAGAATTTTAATTTGTTAAATAAAATAACACACTAAAATAAAATTATCATGAACTTTGCATAAAATAAAGTCTTACGAATCATATATTAAACTAAAATTTATATATCTAAGGAACTAATAATGCTAATATATATATATATATATATATATATATATATATATATATGGTATACAGTAGCAAAATAAGAAAGAATAAGATTAAAAGTTTTGAACTTTTACTACTAATTATAGAGTTGAGTTATTTTGCATATTAACAAAACACTACATACTAAAGGATTGATCTGGATCACACATCTAATAAGCAAAGAGTTAATTACATAATTGGTGCTGTGGTTTGTTGGATCTTCAGAAAATGTCGCTGTTTTTATGGGTCATGTCCTCGTGGTATGCAAAGTTACGGGTTTGGTCCTTTTGACGGTCATGCTATTAGTTGACCGTTAACTCCTGCAAACCACAAGACGATTTATGTAACTAACAAAAAAAAAAAAAAAAAAAAAAAAAAACTTTAAAAAGAACATTTAAAAAAATATTTATTATACTTAAATTTGGGCTTATTTATAATGTGAGGGCTTAAAAAAATTTATTAAACAGTTTTTATACGTTTAAAAAAAATTTATACGCATTAAAAAAAAGTTTTTTTTATACGCTTAAATTTTTTAGTTAATACTTAAAAACATATTTAATAAAAAAAACGTACAAAAACTTATAAAAGAGACGAAAACGTATAAAAATTAATGAAAATATATAAAAATCGTACAAAATACGCATTAAAAATTTAAGCCCTCACGTTGTGAGGGCCTAATTTTTTTATTTTTATTTTTTAAAAAGTTTATTATACTTAAATTTTTAAGCAAAAAATTTAAGTATAATAAACTTTTTTTTAAAGTTTAATAAAAAATTTAGGCCTCATGTTGTACATAAGCCCAAAATTAAGTATAATAATTAAAAAAAAAAAGTTCTCTTAGGCCTCACATTATACATAAGCACCAATTTAAGTGTAATAATAATTTTTTTTTTTTTTTTTTTTTTTGTCCAGTTATATATTCGTCCTCGTGGTTTGCCGTTAATCGGTCAACTAACAACATGACCGTCAAAGGACCAAACCCAGTAACTTTGCATACCACGAGGACACCGACCAAAAAAAACACAGTGACATTTTCTGCAAGATCCGACAAACCACAAGGACCAATTATGTAATTAACTCAACATGATTTAAGAAGAAAAAAAAAATGAAAGACCAAAGTTGTAAATTCTTCTAACTCCCTCCCACCTAACCCTACAAAAATCACATTTGTTATCTACATCTCAACCACAACAATAACACACTTTTCAGCTTCTCTCTCTCCTCTCAATATCATCAAACCCAAAACGTTTAAAATAAAAAATCCATAGTGATTTAACTGTTACAATCATATAAAACACATAAAAATGGATGAATCGACCTCCAAATAAAGGGATCTGGAAAAAATGATTAAAAATGAAAATGATTCAAAATTCGGCTAATGGTACGGTACTTATTTCGTTGTTATTTAACTATTTTTAATGATTTTGTTCTTATTTTTGTATTCTATTTGTGCTTTTGATTCTATTTATGAAGACTTTTATGTTTTTGTTAATTCTACTTGTTTATTGATGCATTGTTGTGATAATACTTTAGTTTTTATTGTTATAGAATCATTAATAGTGTGTTTTATTGTTTAATTTTGATAATTTGTGATGTTGTGATGATTTTTGTGATAATATGAGAGATTAGAGGTTAGGTTTAACAAAAACACAAGAGATATTATGCTTATAAGATGCTACAGTTAGATTTTTGGTTGATTTTTCTGTTTAATGGAAGATTGTGCATGTTTCAATAGGTTTAACAGTGACATTTTATACTCGTATTGATTGGTAGTATATCACCTGCGATATATGCGGTTGAAATGATTGTTGATTGGTAGTATATCTACTGTGATGAATACTTATATTTTGTATGTAAAATAATATCACAAGAGATAAATAGTTGTAAGTAATATATGGTGAATATGTTATCCTTTTGCAGAAAGGTTTGTTTCTCATACACTTAATGAGTTATGGACATTTGTGCGCCGATGAACTACTAAAGGAAAGACCAACTTTGTGGAAAACTAGAAGGAGGGTTGAATAATTTTACCGATTTAAATTAAGATTTCAAAAGTTTAGATTCAAGCTTATGTGAAATCTTGTGGATGAATAGATAGTACCAAACAATAAATAAAGTAAATAAAGATATCAAGTAAAGTAATAGATAGAAAGTAGCGACACAAGTGATTTATAGTGGTTCGGCTACAAGGACACATTCCTTACCCTACTTCACTCCCCGAGTACCCCACTCGAGAGTTCAAGAACAATGTCAACAAGCTCCTTCAAATCGGCGGAGAAGCCTCACAACGTCGCTTACACTTTTTCCGGTACAAAGCTAAATACCGAGTTCTTCCACGAGATAGAACCAAACCTTTACACAAATATTACACAAAAAATATATGAAATAAGGAATACAAGATAAGCTACTGAAATCTTGTGAATGGAAAAATCAATCAAGGACCCTTTGCTTGGATGACTTGTAAGAGTATCGTGATCTCGCCTTCGTGAAGGACCTAAAAATGAATCACAACAAAGAGAGAAGAACTATAAGAATGATCAAGTGATCTGAGGTTAGAAGAGTGAGATAATGTATGAGAGAGTTGTAAGAAGAAGGGTGAAAAACAATGGAGAAATGACTCACTGTTTATAGACATTTCGTCTACATGTCACCCAGATCCGGCGAATCCCTCACCCAAGGGATCCAACCAGTGTAAATTGAGGGATCCGGCCTCTGGGTCAGTTAATTCTGGATTTTGGATACTAAACCGGGTTATGGGTCATGGGTTATGGACCATGGGTCATAGACTTTGGAACATGGATACCCAACAAGATACATTGTACCTTATCAATGGGTCATGGGTCTTGGGTCATGGGTATGGATAATACCCAACATGATTTCATGCATGATGTCATACAATGGGTCATGGGTTATGGATTATGCTCAATGGGTATAGTTCAAGGGTCATTGTTATTACCCAACCTATTACATGATTTATTCAACACATTTTTATTACAACATATATGTAAATAATCAAATGTATATATTTTTCAAATAACATGTATTCTTAGAATTATACTTATGATAACTTTATATTTGTTATCAACAAAACTTAACGAGATCGCTAAATATAAGCAAACGTTTTTACGGTTTATTTGTATTAACAATCTCTCATTTTTTGTTGATGACAAAACATAAAGTTATAGTGAGTAAAACTTAAGATTAGATGTAGGTTTTGAAAATGTATGTAAGTTTACTCTTTCTCCCTTTTGTCGAAACAAAAGAGAGTCGATGAAAAAATGGTGTAAAAATGTTCCACAAAGCAAAAACTCCCCCTTAATGGTAGCTCCTCCTAGAATAGGGCGTCAAGTGAAAAGTAAAAATATACCTACAAAAACCGTTAGTGATAACACATAATAGAACCATGTAGAAGACGAGAAGAACGAGAGGAGACTAAGGTACGTAAACAAGTCATTGTTATAAAAACATCAACATGTAGTGGTATATATGCCACATACAAGTGTAAAAATAAGAACAAGGGTTTATTCTTTATAAAGACCCAAAAAAATAGAATAAAAATATTATTATCGGTCCTTCCATGCTTGCATAGGGTCTAATGGTGGAAGTTTTGGTGAGCGATAATGTCAATGCGATCAAGAATGCGGCTAAGAATAAATCGCATTTCGTCCTTAGTTTCTAGTGCGAGATCCCGAGTACATTGGCAATGTTCGCAAAAGATATGGTGAAGGACATGTGGTTGGATGCCATCCGTCCAAGTTTGTTTATTGGATTGCGTATTAGGTGGTGGGAATGTTGGTAAATATGGATCTATGATCTCGGGGATTGGTGGTAGTAGAGAACCTAGGTGTTCTTGCAATGTGATGGGTGGTTGAGGTGGTAGATTTTCAAGTTCATTGAAAAGGGCATTTGGAGAGGTAGAAGGTGTGGAGAAAACTAGCTCTTTTGGGTTAACATTTGAGACTAGAGGTGGTGTGGACATTGATGGTTGAGTTAGAGCGGGTGGTGGACTAGAAAAAGGTAGTCGAGAGGTTTTTGAAGTCATAAGTAGTTCCGCTAGAGTGGCTACTTGTGAGTCAATTTGAGACTCGGTTAGAGAGTGTGGTGGTGAGTTTTAAGGAGATGGTGGTGGTGTTACATTCTATTCAGTTGGTGGTGAGAGAGTAGTTGATGATGAGTTGTTAGACAAAGGTTTCACAAAGCAACATGGTCGGACACTAATCTGAGAAATTTTTCTAGCTTTAGGTGGTGGTGGTATTACGGAAGGTGGTAGGATAACGTTTTGAGAGTTGAGGGTATTTTGGATAGGGTTGTTTTCACTAGGAAGGTCATCATTGATTTGAGATCTTTTGGAAGTCATGATGAGATGTGTTTGTGAGGTTGAAGGTGATGGAGATGCAAGAATTTTGGAACCTTATTTATAGATGAAAGGATTCATTGCAATGAATGCTAAAACCACAAAATGAGCTATAATCTAATGATTAGATTTGAATTTGAAACAAGTGATCATGAGAGCACAAGCTTTAAGTTAAATACTCAGTAGGTGATGAAAATAAAATGTTGAAATTTGAAAATTTCAAGCAAAAAGAATAAAACAGGTTAAAAAAACAACCTTCTGATCACCGGTTCTCACGGATCCATCTCGGCCTGCGTTAATGCAGAGATTCGGGCATCTGGTGATTTTAGGCAGAAAAATCGTGTAGAAAACAATAGTGCCTAGTGTGTGCCTATATGAAGACCATGTGGAGTTGCGGTTATCTCGACTCTTAAAAGAAAAGAGAAACATAGAAGTGAAAAATACGTAGGTATATGTATACGTGAGACAACCCAAAGGCTCCTTAATTTATTGTTGCTTCGGTTGAATGTACCCGAAAACACATATTGATTATGTATTCCTTTTAACATTTAATAGACACATGAGATGCAATGAAACAGTTTTTACTTTGTATTTACGATGAAAGATAGAAATGGTTGTCCTAGACGTGAGAGTTCTTTTAAGACAAAATGGTACGGGGAGAAATATTTTGATGAATTTCTTAAATAAAAATACTTTTTAGTATTATAAGAAATAAATCCCCATATTGTTTGTGAATTGTGCGAAATAGAATTCCTAGACTCAGAAGAAGAAGAAAAACACAAGTTTACGTACCTTGTAGAGAAAGAAAAGATTCAAGACGATTGTTCCATAAGACCAAGACCTAGACGGAGTAAGTTAAATTGCTCGCGCTTCAATGGTTTGGTGAGGATGTTAGCTATGTTATCTTTGGATGACACTTTCTCAATAGAAATGTTCCCTTTTTGAACATTATCTCTTAAGAAGTGATGACGAATCTCTATGTGTTTGGTAAGAGAATGCAATACCAGATTTTTGCTAAGATCTATATCGCCCTTGTTGTCGTAGAGAATAGCAATGTCATTGAGATGGATTTCGTAGTCAACTATTATTTCATCCATAGTGCTTGTTGGCATGCTTTGCCCGCAGAGACATATTCGGCTTCAGTTGTCGAGATAGCTAACGCTTTTTGCTTATTTAAAAACCAAGATGTTAAGCAATACCCCATAAAGTTTCAAATACCACGTGTACTTTTACGATCAATGTAATCACCTGCATGGTCAGAATCTGCATATACATTAGTTTCTACCTACCCCGTCCTTTTAGGATACCATAATCCTAATTGAGTTGTACCCTTTATTTATATAAAGATTCTTTTAACAGTTTCTAGGTGTGAAGTTTTAGGGTCTTCTTAAAACCTAGCACAAAGATATACGCTAAACATGATATCCGGCCGACTAGCCGTGAGGTAGAGAAGACTACCAATCATACCACGATATTTGGTGTTGTCAACGGATTCACCGTCTTCATCTTTGGTGAGTTTGGTTTCGGAGGACATTAGTGTTCTAATTGGTTTCGAATCTTCTAATCCGAATTTCTTTAACATTTCTTTAATGTATTTGGATTGGTTGAAGAAGATACTATCTTCTAATTGTTTGATTTGTAGACCGAGAAAGAAATTTAATTCTCCCATCATACTCATTAGAAACTTATCATGCATAACTTTTGAGAAATCATACACACATTTCTTGACAATTTGATCCAAATATAATATCATCCACGTATATTTGAACAATTATTATTTGTGACTCCTTTTTCTTTGTAAAAGTGTGTTGTCAACTAACCCCATGGTATAGTTGTTTTTAATTAAAAATGCTTTAAGTCTATCATGCCAAGCCTTTAGAGCTTGTTTAAGACCATAGAGAGCTTTCTTTAATTTGTACACATGATTAGGTTTTTCAAAGTTGACAAAACTCGGAGGTTGAGATACATAAACTTTTTCATTTATAAAGCCATTAAGAAAAGCACTTTTGACGTCCATTTGAAAGAGTTTAAGATCATGAGCACAAGCATACGCAAGAAGGATTCTTATAGACTCTAATCTAGCTACGGGAGCATAGGTCTTATCAAAGTCTATACCTTCTTGTTGGTTGTATCCTTGAGCAACAAGTCTAGCTTTATTTCTAGACACGACACCATTTACATCTAATTTGTTTTTATACACCCATTTTGTTCCAATTATTGTTTGGTTTTTAGGAGGAGGGACAAGTGTCCAAACGTTATTAGCAACAAATTAATTTAATTCTTCTTACATAGCCATAACCCAACTTTCGTCTTTTATAGCTTCTTGAGTGTTTTAGGTTCTATAGTTGACACGAAACAAAAGAGACTACTTTGGTTTTGAACTTGAGACCTTAGAGTTCTTTCATTTAGTTTTCCTATGACCTTTTCTATAGGATGATCTTTAGACTTTTTAACATTGATAATTTTATTGTTTAATAGTCCATCTTCCTTGCTTATGTTTTCTTTTTCTTTTATTTCTAAGACTTCACTTTCGATTAAATCGTCGTCGACAAAAGGTAAAGAAGTTTTAAGAGGACTCTCGTCAAATTTGATATTTAAAGACTCTTCAACTTTCATGGTTTCTTTATTTAGTATCACGTATGCTTTACTATTAGGAGAATATCCCAAGAAAATACCTTCAGTTGATTTTGGGTCGAATTTGGTTAGGTAGTCTTTTGTGTTAAGTATAAAACATTTACTACCAAAGACTCGAAAGTGTTCTAACGAAGGCTTTTTGCCTCGTAACAACTCGTATGGAGTTTTTCCTAAGAAAGGTCTAATTAAGACTCGATTTAGAATATAGGTGGATGTGTCGACGGCATTGCACCAAAATTTTTGAGGAATAGATTGCTCATTAATCATGGTGCGACTCATTTCTTGTAAGGTTCGATTTTTCCGTTCAACTACCCCATTTGATTGTGGAGTACGAGGAGCCGAGAAATTGTGAGTAATACCATTAGCATCACAAAAAGCTCCGAATTGTACTTCATTATCAAATTCCCGACCATGATCCGCTCGGATCGACACAATAGGACTTCCCAGTTGTTTTTGAATTTTTCTACTTAAGATTTCGAAGTGATCAAAAGTTTCAGTTTTATTTTTCAAAAATCTAGTCCATGTATACCTAGAGTAATCGTCTACTATAACCAAGGTATAGAAGTTTCCTCCGTAACTTTGGATAGCCGACGGACCAAATAAATCCATATGTAAAAGTTCTAGACATTTTGATGTAGAAACCATATTTTTAGCTTTATGACTAGCATGGACTTGTTTTCTGACATTACAAGCATCACAAAAATGATGTTCGTATTTTAGTTTAGGTAGGTTTCTTACAAGCTCTTTGGATGATAGCGATTGAAGAAGTCGCATATTGGCGTGACCCAATCTTCGATGCCATAAGGTTGATGTATCATCCATAGAGGTGAGACAAAGTTTATATTTTTGGTTCGTTTTCGATTTTAATAACGTAGACGCCATATTTTTGTAATGCCTCTTCCTATAGTAATACCATTTTCAAGATTTTACTACCGGTTTTGCTAAAGAGAATGTTTCACTTTTTATCACATATTTGACTTATACTTAGTAGATTAAAGTTTAGGTTTCCTACATGACACACATCATTAATGGTTAGGGAATTATGAGAGATTGTACCTTTTCCAATGTTTTTGATTTTACAATTGTCGAACACCACATTTCCTCTATTAAAGGATTCGTTTGTGGAGAACAACGCTTTATTACCGGCCATATGCCTTGTGCACTCGCTATCCTTGATCCAAGCGTCCGGATCCAAGTCTACCTTTACGCACACTTAAGACAATAAACAACTAAAAAAGTTGGTCCCAATTTTTTCATGGGTCCATTGGCGTTATACAATTCATTCATATGATGCATGTATGAAAATGGCGTAAAAGCATTCCAAGGTACGTAGTTTTGGAATGGAAAACCATTTTGTGAGTTGTGATTCCAGCCCATTTGATTATGGTTACTTTTAGGAAAAACATTATTTGACCTTTTCATCGACTTGTTTGGTTTGGTCAACAACGGGGTTTTGTTTTTCAATAAACCTTGACCTTGTTTTAAAGAGGGTGGTTGTTTAACAATCCTAACAGTAGCATTGGGTGTTTTCTTTTTATTAACGACAACAAATTCATTTTAGAATAGATGGTTGCATTATTTTTAGCCTTTGCTGCTGCAGATGCCCGAATTCCTTCGTTTGCACTAGTCGTCCGCCAAATCAGTAGATGCTTTTTCAGTTGATTTAACAAATTGTGTTTCCTTAATTTCGCTAGTTGACGCAATATGTTCCTGAATACCTAGACCCTTTTGATTATTACATGTTTTAACACTATCAAGTATTGTATCAAGGTAATTTGTGCTTAGTCTAGCAATTTTAGAATCAAGGTGATCAACCAATGTTTGAAGTTCTACACAAAGTTTGCATTCATCACTTACTTCCTTTCCTTTTTCTAGTCTCTTTAATTTTTCTTTTAGTTCAAAAACTTCTTTTTCTAAAAGTTCATTTTTACTTTTCAAAAGTTTGTTTTTGTTTATTACCTTGAGACTAATTTTGCAAAGTTTGTTATATTCTAGGTGTAATGACTCATCATCTAGAGATGAACTACTATAGTAAAGGGAGTCGGAACATACCTCGTTGGAGTCCTTGGCCATGAGACAAATCTCGTCCTTCTCTTCTTCACTCATTCCCCATGAGCCGCTTACGAACGCCTTTTGTTCGTCGCGTTTAGGACATTCACCAATGAAGTGATTTGGATCCCCGCACTTGAAACATTTGCGCTCATCCTTCACCTTCTTATCATCTTTGCTTTTCCGCAAACCTTTCTTGTCATCATAGGGTTGCTTGACATACCTTCTTCTTCTTCGAAAGAATTTCTTGAAGTCTCGTACCGCCATTGCATATTCTTCATCTTCATTTTCCGAGGATGAGGTTTCTTCATCACTAGAGACTTTCTTTGCTTTCAAAGCAAGAGATTTATATTTCTCTTTCTTTTCTTTCGACACCTGAGTCTTTGGCAAGTACGAGCTCATAGACTTTTAGGTTGCCTATAAGTTCATCGAGAGTGAGAATCGACAAATCTTTGGATTCTTCAATGGCCGTCACCTTTGGTCTCCATTTTGATGGAAGCGCCCTTAGAAATCTCCTGACATGATTACGACTCGATAAAGACTCATCAAGTGCTTGTAGTGAAGTAATAATAGTATTAAAACTAGCAAATGCATTATCAATACTATCATCATCCAATATTGAAAATTGTTCATATTGTTGAACAAATAAATCAATTTTGTTATTTTTCACTTGTTGGTTTCCTTGGTGTGTTACAATCAAAGAGTTTCAAATTTCTTTAGCGGTTTTGTGCATATAAATTCTTTCAAATTCCTTTTTAGGTAAGGCATTGTATAAAACCATTTTTGCCTCACTATTTTTAGAAAGCTTTTTCTTTTGGTCGTCGGTGAGACGATCATGAGAAATATTTTCTTCTTTACCGGTTTTATCATCTTTCACGGTTGCTTGAAAATCACCTTCAACAATAATATACCAAAGATCAATATATTTAGATTTCACATAAGTTTCAAATCTATTTTTCCAATAAATAAAACTATTAGTTTCAAGTAGTGGAGGTCTTTGCATAGATTGCCCTTCTTTGTAGTTTTCAAAATCCATTTTGATCGAAAAGTTTTTAAAATACAATTTACTTTAAAACTTTTTGAAAACCTTGCTCTTGATGCCAATTGTGAAAACTAGAAGGGGTTGAATAGTTTTACCGATTTAAATTTAGATTTCAAAAGTTTAGATTCAAGCTTATGTGAAATCTTGTGGATGAATAGATAGTACCAAACAATAAATAAAGTAAATAAAGAATGCAAATTTATAGTGGTTCGGCTACAAGGATACCTTCCTTGCCCTACTCCACTCCCCGAGTACCCACTCGAGAGTTCAAGCACTATGTCAACAAGCTCCTTCAAATCGGCGGAGAAGCCTCACAACGTCGCTTACACTTTTTCGGTACAAAGCTAAATACCGAGTTCTTCCACGAGGTAGAACCAAACCTTTACACAACTATTACACAACAAATATGTGAAATAAGAAATACAAGATAAGCTACTGAAATCTTGTGAATGGACAAATCAATCAAGGACCCTTTGCTTGGATGACTTGTATGAGTATCGTGATCTCGCCTTCGTGAAGGACCTAAAAGAGAATCACAACAAAGAGAGAAGAACTACAAGAATGATCAAGTGATCTGAGGTTAGAAGAGTGAGATAATGTATGAGAGAGTTGTAAGAAGAAGGGTGAGAAAAAATGGAGAAATGGCTCAATATTTATAAACATTCTGTCTATAGTCACCGGATCCGGTGGATCCTCACCCAAGGGATCCGCCGATGTAATCGAGGATCCGCCTCTTGGTCGGTTAAGTCCGGATTTTGGATACCAAACCGGGTTATGAGGTATGGGTTATGGGTTATGGAGCATGGGTCATGGACTTTGGATCATGGATACCCAACACGATACATTGTACCTAGTCAATAGGTCATGGGTCTTGAGGAATAGATCATGGATAATACTCAACATGATTTCATGCATGATATCATGCAATGGGTCATGGGTTATAGATCAAACTCCATGGGTATGGGTCATGGGTCATGGTTTTTACCCAACCTATTACATGTTTTATTGCAACACATTTTTATTACAACATATATGTAAATAATCAAATGTATATATTTTACAAAACAACATGTATTTTTAGAATTATACTTATAATAACTTTATATTTGTTATCAACAAAACTTAACGAGATCGCTAAATATAAACAAACATTTTTTTATTTGTATTAACACACTTGTCCAATGCCTTATATTTGTATTAACACATAAAAACAAAACAAAAAAATAAAATAAAAAATAAAAAACATAAGACTCATAATATCACAAGTGATATTTAGCTAGTATTCAGTTATATGAACTTTACTTACATAGATCACAGGTGATACTTCATATTTTTAACAATGAAAGTAAAACTAAAAATATCACATGTGATACTTGAAAGCAATAAACCACAATGAAATATCACAACGTGGTATTGTACATGCCATTTAATAAAGCTTAACTAGTAATCATTGTAAACTATCATCAACTTAACAATATCACAAATGATACTACACATATGCAGTTCAAGATATTACATCAACAAAAACACAACAATCCAATGCAGTTCAAGAAAAATTAAAATTAACAGCTTAACTGATTATCAGAATTATATTATCATCTACTTAAAATATCACAGATGATACTACACATATAATATAAAAAATATTCAAAAAAAAGTTTAATATGAAGCATTCATATCAATAAAACACAACAATTTTAAATGGAGTTCAAGCAAAATAAACTAAAAGCTTAACTAATAAATATTGTACATTATAATTAACTTAAATATCACAAGTGATACTAGACATATGATGCACAACATATTCAAAACAACTTTAATATGAAGCCTTCACATCAATAAAAACAGCAATCCAATGCAATTCAAGCAAAATTAAACTACGAACTTAACTAATAAGCAAACTTATACTATCATTAACCTAAAATATCACCAGTGATACTACACATATGATACAGAGTTGATTCAAAACAGCTTTAAAATGAAGCAATTACAGAGAAAAACATCAATCAAATGCAGTTAAAAGCAAAATTACATTATCTTAAACAGCTTATAAGCAAGTTAAAACAGTCTATCAGCAAATTAAACACAATTTTCATCATTCAACATCTAATCAAACACTAACTTTAAAAATAAGACACATAAGGAGGTGTTTGTTGGTCAACGGTTAACACTCAATATTTTTCGGTGAATCAACAACCTTCCTCCATTCATGGCAACCACCACCGCCACCATTATCTTCGCCGTACCGGAAAACAACGACAACTAAAAGATGAAGACGTCATCTTTTCGTCTTCACCAGATCTAACATATAATGACGTCATATTCTCGTCACCAACACCGGAAAACGTTCCACATCACCCAAGTTAAATAATTAAAGAATGGTTATGGATCGAGATGATGATGAAGATGAAAGAAAGTAACTCAGATTAAGGAAAAATAATGAGACATAAATACACTTAAAGCATGTGAAATAAATGATAAGAGGATGATGGACAACAAAATAAGTTATATAAAATAAATGTTAGATTAATCTCTAATATCCAATCAAATTAAATGAATAATAAAAATTTATCCATTAGTATGCATTAAAATAAAATTATGTAAATAAACTTTTCTCGCTAATTATTATAAGCTATTCTTGGTGCAAAGGTGAATTTATATTAACATATCCAAACAATTACATCATAAGAATTATAGTGTCATGATTTTGACAGACCCCAAATCAATACAAACAAGAGACAAAAACCCAAAGACTGATAATGCTATCCAATACCAAATACAAAGGACTGAAACAAAGGACTAAACATCTGATCAGTCTTCAACCTCAAATCCAAATCTTATACACAATTCACCTTTTTGAAGCACCAACCATCTAGCTACATTTCCATTGCTCCATTCCACCAAGACCACTCAACCTTCCACCACAGTAGCCAAGGTAGAAATGGAGAATGGCATCACTAGGAACCCATATCCCATCCATGGGGGGGGTCTTCCAAAACAACCTGCATTTCCCTCTAAAAGGAAGGCTTCAGTTGTTTGGAAACACACACCCTCCATGATGACCAACCATTACCTCCTTTGATGGTGTATTGGGTGGACCAAGAAGGATCATCTTACACTCATCTCTATTCCACCCATCATACACCATCTACCCAAGCCATTTTTCTTTCACA
Source organism: Chrysanthemum lavandulifolium (assembly GCA_022545495.1). NCBI lineage: Eukaryota > Viridiplantae > Streptophyta > Magnoliopsida > Asterales > Asteraceae > Chrysanthemum > Chrysanthemum lavandulifolium. Next base: position 261,451,747 of record CM040241.1, on the reverse strand, counting down.
GTTGGGGACCCTACTTTATGGTACATTCTTACTCATTAGACCTCCTACTTAGCCATGCAAATCAGACCAATTCCCTCCCAAGGCCAAATTGGAACTGAAAAGAGGTTACCATAGGTATAGTCATGTAAGATAGAACTCCAAGGTACTAGGAATCCACCTACTGTAATGGCTCATAAAAGAACCGTGACAATTTGTTCATAGCGCTTGAATCCCATGAACCAAACACCTTTAGCGGTATATATCGGATCGCACATTCACTGCTAGCATGAACACATAACCCAACTTCTATTTCATCCTAATAGAACACCGCATTCCATTCCTTTTGAGCTTTAACCACTGCCATTGACTTCTTGGTTTTAAGACTCATAAGTCTTAGTCTTATAGTTTCCAAGAATACCTTATATAACTCCTCCCAACTCCTTTTTTCGTCTCTGAAAATCCTCATATTCCTTTCCTGCCAGATTAAGTACACACTAGTAGCCAAGCACAACCTTCTAATTATGCTACCAATAGAGTTTCCATTGAATAACCCTGTAAGCTTAGTAATAATATCATTCCATTCCATGTTCCCACACTCCACATCCATCTTCTTAACCACTTCCTTCCACAGCAGCATAGAATATTGGCATTTAAAAAATAAATGTGAGTGAGAATCCATATCTTTGTTGCACAGTGAACACACCATCAGATCATAAGACCCCTAATTTCTGATTTTGTCTTGAGTAAAAAGTTTGTTTTGAATAGCAAGCCATAAAACAAATGCATGTTTAGGGATATTTTGAGAAAACAAAATTAGCTTGCTTCATAGAACTTTCTCCTCCTCATTTTTCAGGTCCCTATAAGCTTGTTTAATAGTGAATTGCCCTTTCTGACTTTGTCTTCCCTTCCAAACAACTGCATCACTCTTACTGTTATCCAAATGATCACAAGGAATGTGAGTAATCATAGGGAATTTAGTCTCCCATTCCACATGCCATTTCCAACTCCCCCCACTTACCATATCTTTAAGCTTCATTCTAGCACTAAGTATTTCATTATAGAGATCTCTATAAGTCAGGATTTCATTCAAAGCTCCAATCTCACTTCAATTATCAAACCATATATCAATTTTAGCCCCATCACCAATCTCCATGATAATAAATCTTTTAACTTCAGGTCTAATTCTCAATATATTCCTCCATCCCCAACTGTCTGACACCTCTTCATTGACTTCCCAAATACTTCTCCCCTTCAATTTGACTGTATTAATCCACTTAACCCATAAAGAATCCTTATCAGTAGCAACATGCCATAAATGTTTTACTATCATAGCCTTATTCCAAACACTCAAGTCTTTCAAACCCAATCCTCCTTGTTGTTTTGGCCTACAAACACTCTTCCATGCCACCTTATCTTTGCCTTTAGAAACTTCATTTTGATTCAATAAGAAACCTTTTAAAGCTTTATCTATATCTTTAATCACAGCCTGTGGAAGTAATATCACTGAAGCCCAATATACATATAGGGATTCCAAAACTGAGGCAACCAACTGAAGTCTTCCAGCATATGATAAACATTTATTCTTCTAATTTGTAATCCTCCCTACCACCTTATCAATAAGAGACTTGCACTCCTTGACAGCAATCCTTTTTGAAGTAAGTGGAATTCCAAGGTACCTTATAGGCAGCTTTTCATGTTTAAAAGGGACAAGATCTAACACATCTGTTTTTTCCTCCTCTGTCATACTACCAAAGATAATAGTGCTTTTATGATAATTAGGAAGTAATCCAGAAACGTCTCCAAAAACCTCTATAGCCTCTTTAATGACTGAAACAGACTGAATATCACCATGACAGAAGATTAGGAGGTCATCAGCAAAGCAAACATTTGTAATTCCCAGTTTTTTACACCCAAAATGATACTGAAAATTATCATTATTATTAACCTTATTTTGGATAATGAGAGTAAGGATTTCCATTACCATGGTGAATAGATAGGGGGATATAGGATCCCCTTGTCTTAGCCCCCTACCTCCTTTAAAGTACCCACAAAATTCACCATTTACACAGACAGAAAAGGATGTAGCAGTCACACAGTTCATGATCCATTTGATCATTGTAGTATGAAATCCAAACCCTTTAAGAATATTTTCCAAGAATTGCCAATTTACTGTATCATATGCTTTCTGAATATCTACATTTAAAGCTATTCTTTTAGGACCTTCTTTCCTGTCATACCCTTTGAACAATTCCTGAGCAAGAAGAATATTGTCTTGAATGTTCCTTTTTGGGATAAAAGCACATTGATTCTTGCTTACTATCTTCTCCAAAAACATTTTCATCCTCTCAGTAACAATCTTACTAATACACTTGTACAATACATTACAACAAGCAATGGGTCTAAAATCAAAGACCTTTGCTGTTGTTTTCATTTTAGGAACCAAGGTAATTAGTGTAGAATTAAGCTCTGCAAGGATCTTGCCACTTACAAAAAATTCCCTGACTGCTCTGCGTATATGAGCACTAACCACCATCCAAGCTTTTTTGTAAAAGGCTGCAGAGTATCCATCAGGACCTGGGGCCTTATTATCATCAATTTGGAACATAGCAGACTTGATTTCTTCATCACTAACTTCCCTAACCATAAAAGCAGCCTCTGTATCACTTAGCTTATTTCTAAACAAATCTTACATATCAGCCAAACTTCTCACAGGAACACTTTTACCAAGGAAGTTTTGGACGTGTTTTACAAACTGATTGGAAACTTCCACTCCTTCAAATCTGTTTCCCTCACCATCATTAATGGCCTCAATTCAATTTCTTTGTCTTCTACTTTTAATAGTCTTGTGAAAAAAGCATTATTCCTATCCCCATGCTTAACCATTTAACCTTAGCTTTTTGGTAAAAAAAAACTTTTCCTCATCTTTCATAACCTCTATATATTCCTTTAAAACTTTACATTCTTCACTTCTCATCTGAATCTCTTTTAACTGATCTATCAAATGAATAACATTTTCAAAAACATCCTCATTCTTCCAAGCTAACTTTTTTAAATGAACTTTAAGACTTCTAAGCTTTTTAACAGTTTTAAACATCTGACACCCCTCCACACCATCAACCCAATGTTGTTTAACCAAAGGAATAAACTCTTCTTTATCAGCAACAAAGTTTGCAAACTTAAAAGACTTTCTTCTAGTTTGAACCCCATTAGGTATAACTAGAATAGTGGGACAATGGTCTGAGATCAAGTATGGTAAGAAAAGGGCATAAGCAGTACTGAATCTATTTATGAAATTCTCACTACCCATTATTCTATCAAGTTACTTTAATATACCTGTTTGAACACCAGCTTTCAACTTATGAAGATTCTTAGTCCATGTGTAGAACAAACCAGAGCTTGAAATATCTTCCACCTCAATTCTGTTAACGCACTCCTTAAATTCATTCATATCTTTACATATAGTAGACCCACCCACAGAATGTTCATTTGGATGAAGTGTAACATTCAGATCCCCAGAAATCACCCAAGGCTCATTTCCTACTATTCTCTTGTATATATCCAAATCTTGCCATAGCTCCTTTCTCTCTGAACCACTATTAGCAGCATATATAACTGTACATAACATTTGAAGATGTCATTTGATAGTTTGAACTTTACAAAGCATAGAGTGTCTAGCCATATGCACCACATCAACTACAATATTCTCACTATTCCAACCCAACATAATTCTACAACCTTTGTTGCAATACCGCATATTAGTAACCCAATCCCATGATCCAAAAATCTTTTCACCAATCTTAACCAGTTTTTTAGTCTTCAAATGAGTCTCAAGCAGAGCACAAATCTGCATATTCTCTCCATTAATGAATTCTCTAACCTCTTTTTGTTTATCAAAGGTGCTTAAACCTCTGATATTCCATGTCCCTATTTTAAGATCCATAAAAACAACTAACTGATAAGGATTTAAAACGTACACTTTTAAGGGATCATTTAAGCCCTTAATCACCCACTTTTATATCCGTTACTGCTTAATTTCATTCCTTTTCACTTTTTAGGTCTCTTGGAAGCAAAATGCTAGAATGATGCATATTTGGACGAAAAGGAGTGAATATATGAAGAAAATGGCTAAGTCAAGATCAAAGACACTCAAGTCTTTGAAATTAAAGGCGGACGTCACAATCCAAGAGCGGCCGTCCTCTCTATCGTAATTAAATTTGTGACGACTCGGTAGACTTTTGCTAAATTACACTGACGGCAGGGCTTTGAAGAGGAAGGCGTCACGAAGACTTTTCTTCTCGGGCGGCCTAGATTGATTCGGGGCGGCGTCCTCTGAAGGCCGAGCGGCGTCACAACCACAACGTGACGTCGTCCCAACTATTACTTGGCCAAGACGAAACCCAAATGACAGGGATCTGACGGCGTCCCACCTATAAGGCGACGCCATCGCAGTTGTAAAACTATATATAGAAATCAAATTTTCAGAATTTTAAGCGGTAGACTTGTGGAGTAAAAACCTAAAACAACTTTAGTCTGGTTTGGACAGTATCTTAGGGTTCACATACCCTATTTTACATCAAGATAAGTGTTTTACTTCATTGATTTCATTATGTCTTCGATTATATGTGTGTATGCTTGCGTGTTTAACATATCCGGCTAAATTTCTTGTGTGTTTGCTTAGATCTATAAAACATAGTTATTAATTATTGATTGGTTGTCTCTTATCTTAATTGTAAATGGCTTAGGAGTGCATTAGGCCATCATCGTGTTTGAATGCTTGAGTAATATTTGTGAACCTTAGCTTATAAATCACGTAGTGGAATTGTAGGTTAAACATCCAAAGATAACCTTAGAGTTAGTTTATGAAACCTAGAGATTTCATAGGCGATAACCTTAAGGTAGTCTCAAAGAGTTAGGGATAAAAGCATACTGTACAACCTTAGAAAATACAACGCGTTAAGAATAAGGACGTGACAATTCAACCACCAATAAAAGATAACTAGGGAGTAATAATATCTAGGTAGACACATTTTTAATCATCATACGAGAACACATCAATAGACATAAGACTACCCATTAGTTTAGATAATTAGATAGTAGAAGTAATCGGTAGAAGTACCAAAACCCCCAAATCTAAACCCCGAGATTTTACCCTTAGCTTTCTAAAAAATATAAAAATGATAAAAAATAATCTTCCTCAACCTCAACCTTAGTGTAGTACAATTCTCACTAGCATTCCTATCCCCTAGAGAACGATATCAATACCCGAGGCTTACCCAATACTACACTACAACGATTATGTTCACTGCCTAGGGTGTTGAAAAACTTGCTCGATGAAAAGGAAGTTCCTTTGACCCCGAACGCGTTATACACGCATCAAGTTTTTGGCGCCGTTGCCGGGGAATAGAATAGCTAGTTAGATTTCTATCTCGTTTAGGTTCCCTTGCTTGATTCCTATCAAGTAAGATTTTTTCCCATTTTTTAGCTTCCTCGTAGTCTATCCCCCTTCTTCGTGAATTTGTTCGTAATCCCGTCACTTTTCATCATGGAAAGTGATAACCCACCACCAAACTAGCCATTTCCCCAACTCCTTAGACGACTTAGAACCCGTGGTTCCACAAAACCCTTCTTGAGCCCTTTGCGAACCCGATGAGAGCTGTATAAGCGAAGAAGAGCTCTCCATGAGTCGGAACCACAAGGCACCACCATCGATTTTGATGAAGCCGTGACTGTCGAAGAGTCCACACATTCCCCCAAGTCTCCTGAAACCATCAACAATGACAATCTGAGCCAACATAGCGAGGAAATCCCCGCTACTCCTGTCAATGAACCCATCAATAAACCAAAGGAAAAAGTCCTTAGGGAGTACTCTTCTCCCACCTCATCTGGATTCACCAGCGCCATCGTCTACCCTTCCGAACAGATCAATGAGGTGTTGCATGCCACCAACATTTGGCTTATCCAGAATGCATGTCAATTTCATGGATCCCACAGCGAAAACCCAATTCATCACATCAAACAAATTTTAAAAATTGTGGATACTATCTATGCTGATGGAACATCCAAGGAGACTTCTAGACTCCGGTTTTTCCCATTTTCTCTTCAAGGAAAGGCCAAAGAGTGGCTCGATAAGCTACCTCCGAGGTCCATCTTCACTTGGAAACAACTCACCACCAAGTTTACAAAAAAGTTCTTTCCTCCAGGGAGAACTGCAACCATCAGTAGCGAAATTCTTCACTTCCATCAAACTGATGGAGAATCTATCGTTAACTTCTTGACTCGTTTCAAAGACCTCATTCAACAAGCCCCACACCATGGTATTAACCTTTGGTTTCTTGTCCAAATCTTTTACGATAATGTCTCCCACAATGATAAAAAGGGGTTGACTTCTCAACTGGCCGAAAACTCTCCAATCTCAGTGCAGAAAAAGGATGGGACCGCATTGAGGAGTATGTCCAAGACCAAGACAATACTTGGAATGAGCCAGTGACTGTGATGAGTTTCTCTGCTACCTCGAATAATAGCCCATTATCTCTCGACGATCGAATGAAGAGGGCACAAAAGAAGCTCGCGTACCTCACAAAGTTGCAAGAGCCTAAGAGGTTGTTTAACCCATACCTTATATGCGACATCTGTGGAAGGTCCCACGAGAGCAATGAGTGTGATGATACACACCACGAGCAAGCTCTCCTTTCCAACCATGATATCTATGATGACCCTTCCCTCCTTGTATTTTATCAGAATAATGATTACACTCTTTGGGGTAATCTAAAATGGAAGCATGAGGGGGAAGAGGGTTTCGAATACACCATCCGTGATGCCTTTGCAGAAGAACTCAGGAAATTCGCCATGGAAAGGGGGAAGCTTTTAAAGGGTCTTGAAGGATTCATGCAAGAGCAACAAGCTGAATTAGAAAACCAGTTCGCCGAACTCCACAAAATAATACGTGAACCTCGTCCAATCCAGCATGATCTAACTTGTGCTATTACTACTCGATCTGGAACCACTACCAAGGATCCACCGTACCCAGTTCAAGATACTACTACCAATGAGCCTGAGTTGGATAAGGAGGGAGCACCTGAACCTCCTCCCACCTCTCACTACCCCCCTCCGCAAGCACCAACACCCGTCCAACGTTCAACTCTCACACGGGTTCCTTATCCCTCGCGTTTAAGAATCAAAAGGTTGAATAAGACAATGAGAGGTTGTTGTCTTACTTAAAAAATACCGTCGTTAACATCCCACTTCTCAATGTATTTTATCATATCCCTAAACATAGCACATATTTCAAGAGATTGCTCTCGAATCGGTAGAAGCTTGAAGGGGTTATATCATTAGGAGAAGAATGCTCGGCTATCATCCAAAAAAGCCTACCCAAGAAGAAAGAAGATCCGGTTAGTTTCACCATTCCTTGCTCTATAGGGGCACTCTGTATGAAAAACGCCTTGGCAGATCTTGGGGCAAGTATTAACTTAATGCCTCATTCCTTATTTCTTAAACTCGGATATTCGGTCTGAAACCAACGGAATGAGTATTGACTAGTGACCGCTCAATCAAATATCCCATTGGAGTTTGTGAAAATGTTCTAGTAAGGGTAGGGGAGTTCAAGTTTCCGGTTGATTTCGTGATTTTAGAAATGGAGGAAGATAACTCAGTTCCCATAATCCTTGGGAGACCATTCTTGGCTACAGCTCGCGCCATCATCGATGTTCATGATGGTAAGCTCACTTTACGGGTGGGGTTCGAGAGCTTAACTTTTGACATCAAGGATTCTATGAGTCGTCCTTTCTCTTACGATCATCCCATTTATTTAGTTGAAGAAGTTGATGAGTTTGTTGATGATATAGATAGTTGTATTGATGAGTATCTGATAAACGAATTCATGAATGATGACAACAACATGATATACGATGATGAAGAGACTGAGATGGTTGGAGCTATTTCCTTTTACCCACGAAGGGCAAAAATTGAACCTCTTGACCTCCAAAAGCTGGAAAATAAGCTAAAACCATCAATCAAGGAACCTCCTACCCTAGAATTAAAAGATCTCCCAAGCCATTTAGAATATGCCTTTTTCAGTGGACGAATCAACTCCCTGTTATCATAAGCTCATCCCTAACCATTGAACAAAAAGGGAAGCTCTTAGATGTTCTAAAAGAGTACAAGGGGGTGATCGCATGGAGTGTTGCTGATATTAAGGGAATTTACTCTACTTTTTGCACTCATGAAATTCTTATGGAGGAGGATTACAAACCCACCGTTCAACCTCAAAGAAGAGTTAACCCCAATATCAAAGAGGTGGTGAAAAAGGAGGTCGTCAAGCTTCTCGATGCTGGCTTAATTTATCCAATTTCATACAGCCCCTGGGTCAGCCCAGTCCAAGTAGTCCCAAAAAGGGAGGAATGGTTGTGAAGAATGAAAAAGCGATTTAGTGCCTCAAAGAACGGTCATTTGGTGGCGTGTTTGTATCGACTATAGAAAATTGAATGATACCACACGAAAAGATCATTTCCTTTACCATTCATCGATCAAATGCTCGAAGGTTGGCGGGCATGAGTACTCTTTGTTTTCTTGACGGTTTCTCGGGATACTTCCAAATCCCCATTGCTCCTAAAGATCAAGAAAAAACTACTTTCACATGCCCCTACGGGACTTTTGCATACAAGCGAATGCCCTTCGGATTATGCAATGCCCCCGCTACCTTTCAACGATGTATGATGGCCATATTCCATGAATTGATAGAAGATAGCATGGAAGTCTTTATGGATGATTTTTCGGTATTTGGAAATTCCTTCGACCTTTGCTTATCTAACCTTAGGAAGATGCTAAAGCGGTGTGAAGAAACCAACTTAGTCCTAAATTGGGAAAAATGCCATTTCATGGTAAAAGAAGGAATTGTCTTGGGACATAAAGTCTCCAAAAATGGGATCGAAGTCGATAGGGCCAAAATCGAAGCGATATCTAAACTACCATATGCTACTACTGTTAAGGACATTCGAAGCTTTCTTGGTCATGCGGGCTTTTATAGGAGGTTTATTAAGGACTTCTAAAAAATTGCCCAACCAATGACACAACTTCTTGTCAAGGACGCTCCTTTCGACTTTTCGAAAGAATGCAAGGAAGCGTTTAATCGTCTAAAGAAGGATCTTACCCAAGCTCCTATAATGGTTACTCCTGATTGGTCCCAACCATTCGAAATCTTGTGCGATGCTAGTGATTATGCTGTAGGCGCCGTTTTGGGCCTAAGAAAAGAGAAGCATTTTCAACCAATTTACTATGCTAGCAAGACCATGAATGTGGCGCAAGAGAATTACACAACCACCGAAAAAGAGCTTCTGCCTATAGTCTTTGCCTTTGATAAATTCAGGAAATATCTCATCCTTTCCAAAACTTTCGTCTTCACCGATCATTCCGCCTTACGATACTTGTTCTCAAAACAAGATGCAAAACCCCGACTTATTAGGTGGATCCTATTGCTTCAAGAATTCGACATTGAGATTAGGGATAAAAAAGAGGCTGAAAATATTGCTGCTGATCATCTATCGCGATTGGAAAACCCATACTTAGATAAATTAGACCATGACGAGATTCGTGACTCTTTTCCTGAGGAACGGCTGATGGCCATTAAGGATATTGAGCTATGGCATGCGGATTATGCGAACTATCTATCCAGTAGGGTCTTACCAAATTACATGACTAGGCAAGATAAAAAGAAATTCTTCACCACGCTAAAATACTATTTTTGGGATGAGCCCTACTTATTCCGTATATGCCCCGATCAGATCATTCGACGTTGTGTTGCTGGAAGAGAGATTGATAGGATTATGAGAGAGTGTCATGCGAGACCATCTGGGGGGCATCACGGTATAAATGTCACGGCACGAATTTTTTTTGATGCCGGATTCTACTGGCCTACTATCTTCCACGACGTTAAGAGGTTAGTTCAAACGTGCGATGCATGCCAACGATCGGGAAACATCTCGAGGAGGGATGAAGCACCTCAAAACTGTATCCAAGTCTGCGAAATATTCGATGTTTGGGGTATCGATTTCATGGGACCCTTTCCATCATCCGGAGGAAATGAATACATTCTCGTTGCCATTGATTATGTGTCCAAATGGATGGAGGCACAAGCCCTTAGAACTAATGATGCAAGGGTAGTCATTCATTTTCTTAAGAAGCTCTTCGCATGATTTGGGATCCCCAAGGCATTGATTAGTGATAGAGGAACCCATTTTTGCAATGCTCAAATGGAAAAGATAATGAAGAAGTATGGTGTTCATACGGGTTCTCTCGACATATCACTCCTAAACTAATGGGCAAGTAGAGAAACAAATAGAGCATTAAGCGAATACTTGAAAAAGCGATCCACGAAAACGAAAAGATTGGGCATGCAAACTAGATGAGGCACTCTGGGCATTCAGAACGGCTTATAAAACGCCCATCGGAACAACCCCTTTTCGCTTAGTGTACGAGAAAGCGTGCCATCTCCCTATTGAGATTGAGCAAAAGGTATACTAGGCACTTAAAGCTTGTAATATGGATTATTCTGAGGCAGGGTCAAATAGGTTCTTACAGCTTCAAGAGCTGGATGAACTAAGACTTGAAGCTTATGAATCGTCGATCACATATAAAGAAAGGGCAAAAATTTGGCATGATCAACGAATAAAGAATCCTAAAGAGTTTGTGGAAGGAGATAAGGTGCTCTTGTATAATTCAAGGTTGATATTATTTCTGGGAAAACTCAAATCAAGATGGTATGGGCACTTTTCAGTAAAGAGGAAAATGAGCAATGGAGCCGTGGTATTATTGGAAAACGATGGAAAATAATTTACCGTGAATGGAAAACGTGTAAAACATTATCAGTTGGACAATAACGAACTAATCAATGATGAAGATATTGTTTTGGAAGAAGGTGACGACAATGAAGTTACGTAGGGGCACGACTTTGAGTCTAGCTACAAGACTCATAAATAAAGAAAAGTGCTTCGTGGGAGGCAACCCCATGCTTAATTGTTTGATTGTTTGTGTGTCATATATCTTTTCATTATTGTATATTCTCATGTTTGAATTTGTGAAAATGCTTTATTTTGTCTTTAACCTCGTCTTAATTACATATAAAGGTATTTTACAAAAAAGGATAAGTGTAGGGAGGATTACACACGTTTTTAAAGAACGTGAACATGAGAACTACGATTATTAAAATGATATATATGCGTGTTTGTTAGAGTCAAATGCTTGTATCGAGTCATAATGGATGTTTTGCGAAATTTTCCATTTTAAAGGTATAATTTTCCGAATTTTTGTAAAAAACACAGCAGACCGGTCTCTGTCGGGATAACTGACGGCATTAGTATTCGGGAGGAGTAAAGCGACTTATAAAATTCTTCTCATTTTACGTGCAAATTATAAATTTTGGAAATTCTCGGTCTTAATTTTCCAAAAATCGCAAACATCCATTCCACAAGCATTATATCCTAGTGTAGTTGAGTCATATATAGTTTTACCACCGATTTTCTGTGAAGGTTTCGTCTATTTTCTTAAAGTGTGCAGGTTTTATTTATCAAGAAGAAGAAACATAAGATTGGATGAAGGTTTTCACGCATACATTCTTCTTGAAAAGAATTTAACCACTACTTCACACGGATCCTACCGAGCTAATCAGGGGAGTACTAGTTTCTTTCTCTTTTAATTACCTTCCATTATCATAACTTTGATACTGTAGGATATTGGTTATTGTTTTAATCAAGGAATATGTATGAGGATTGAATCAAACAAGAAGATTTTAGAGAGAGAGAGATGGGTGGATACTTTCTAGAGAGAGAAAGAGATGAGAGAAAAGGAAGTTGTATGATTAAAAGAAATGAAAGCACCAACCCTCTCCACATGAGGAGAGGGCTATTTATAGTTCTTACAAATAACGCCACCTACGGGCTGTGGATCAGGCATACATTGGGTAAAGACCCGTCTGTCCTCCACGGTGTTGCTCTAAACTAATTAACTAACTAATAAATAACGTAATTAACTACAAGTCTATGAGCTAACATATACTAGACTATAATTGGGGTGACCGACACTTTAACATGGAATTTCCAATTCTAACAATCTCCCTAAGGGAGGTCACCCCATGAAATACATTTTGCTTCCTAGCATTCTATCTTTGACTTCGTTCTAGAGCTCGTGAGACTTGAATTCTTCACTTCCATGAATCCTTGTGCATTAGTAGCGATTCTTCAAAGTCCATAGTTTTGTACTTTTGTGGAGGCCTTTGAGCGATCCACATCTTTGATGATCTTGAGCTTTCTTTGAGATCATCGACCACAATAAATCTGGATCACCATTTATTGTGTTGCCATCATGTGATGTTGTGACTTTTGGACCGACATGCTCACACTTTTGAATCATGACATCTTTCCATCGAGTAGCGAGCTTTATTGGTTCATGATATTTCTGGCGTGTGAAGCATAATATAGAAATATCGAGCCGAGTTATGTAGATATGCACCAGTCATGATTTCTTCAATTAAGTGTGGATCTTGTGAGCATGAAGCTTTGGATTGACTCCTCAATTACGATCGGTGAAACCGTCAAATGTACCTGCAAACAACGATTAGCAATAAATCACACAAAGTGTCTTTGATCACTTTCACGAATTGAGGTACATGGCCCACGGTTTTCCGTTGATCGATACAAATCTTGCTGTGATCGATCCTAAGAATCTCATTGACGGGGTTTCGCAATTTGTTCAGCCATTCTCAAACCGGAGCGTCTCAAAGAAGACAACACGGAGTGAGTGAACCGGTAATTGAGATTCAGCGATTGATGAAAAATTGATTTGAAAACACAATCGCGTATTGCTTAGAAGAAAGAGTTTTATGTCTGATGAAGGTTTTATGAGAAAGATCAATTTTCAATCAAAATACGTTTTGTATTTAATAGAGTACACATTCGACGTGCTAGAAAAGAAGAGATTCGCACATCGAGCGGTTTTCAAAAGTATTTTTTTTCAATCGAGATACTTTTGTGTTTGAAAATGAATACACATTCGATCGCGCGAGAAAAGAAGATTTGCACATCGAACGGTTTTTCCAAAAGTGTTCGTCAATTCCATTCCTGGACCAAGGTTGATTCAAGAGTGAATCGCCTCATCGTTTCTATCCAGTTGTCACAAGCTTGATCTTTTGCAAGATTTCACATGTCACCCACCAAGAGCTTGTTTGATGTTGGCTCTAGAAGGATTTCCATCTTCATCGTGAATACTTTTACATACCACTCAGATGTTCTGGCAATACCACAAGGATAATGCGTAGGACTCTTAATATATACTTACTTTCCACATTGTGTGAAACCACAAGTCTTCATTAATTTTGTGTCCTAACGAGATATTGTGGATGATCTCTTGGCTCTAGACTCAATTAGTGCACATTTGATTCCTATGCCGGAGACTAGGGAGAGGGTCTCCTTCTTCAATATCAACTATCACTAAGAGAAAGTCGATAGATTATGTAGGTTCCCGTGAGAATGAAACAAGCCCTTTTAAGAGGAACTTGAGTAGCTTGGGAAGGTTAGTGCGGTCGTCCTTTGGGTCCATGGCGTCTTGTCTTCAATACTAGTGTTACCTTAGTAACCACCGGTAGCAAATGTATTGAACCCGATTATGCGCCCTAAGGTTGAATTATTGGAGGGCTATTTCTTTTCACCCTTTTCTCATTCAATTATTTTTCATTCTTCAACCCCTTGATGCTTACCAAGACTTCATAACTAGAACCTTGTTGGGTTTATTCGATTACTAGCTCTCTCGATCCGCACTCTTCCCATATCTCATTTTCTCCTTTTTTCATCATACCTAAGGACTCTACACTATCTAGTGTATTGTCCTGGGTAGATCCTCCGACTCTGGCGGGATCGTGGGAGCGAATACCTAACCTAACCATCCTTATAACACCGCACATAAAGTAAATTTGGTCGGTCTTTTGGTATTGTTCTTCTTCCATTGGAACCAATTGAAAACCATTTGAAAATCAATCCAAGTACTTGTGATACATGATCAAAACATTTTGTACCTGAAATGTTTTTGATAATTTTAGAAAAAGCTCCCCCTCAACATATGCATCATATATTTGAAATGGTTTTAGCACATGGAGGCAATGGGACTTGAAAATCTCAGATTTAAGAATGAAAGATTCGATTCTTTGATCAACAATTTCTAAAAGTTATCAACATCACTTTCCCGATCAAAATTAGTATTTTTCATACTTTGTTAAAGATATTTTATGGGAAAGGATGTGGTTTTCGAAAAGTTGCTCCCCCTCAACTTGTGCATGTGATTTTTGAAATTGTTTTGCACGAAGAGGAAATAGTTCTTAGAAGCACATTCACGATCATACCACCATACTGAAACCATTAGCTCCCCCTCAATATGTGCTTGAGATTCGGCGTTTAGCACATATGAGAGAGCGACTGCACATTTTCATCAAATCGATCATCATTTATCAAATTTCATTATTAAATCACAAATTCTCCCCGATCAAAATATCAAACCCTTTGAGATTTTGGATCTCAAGTAATTAATCATGTTTAGAAAACATGGGAGAAAATGTGGCTGGTTTAAATACTCATCTTGTTTTTGGATAAATGCTCCTCCTCAACATGTGCATTGTATATTTCTAAATCGTTTGGCACATGGAGGCAAGAGTGCCTTTAAAGGACTAAAACCAATTCCATTAAACAGATTTGAGATTTAATTCACGATCTCTCCCCCGATAAAAAATATCAAACCATTTGAGATTTGTGATCCCATCTGATTTAAATCATTTAGAAAATTTTAGGGAAAGACGTGGCAAAGTTTAATTTTGAAAAATGATAGATAATGACCATTCTAAGACATTAAAGATTGTTAGTGTCAGGTATGAATTTTTTAAGAGATCTTTAAGTAAAATAAAACAATTTCACAATCAAACAAGAACAGAAAAATTCATTTTGAAAGACCTTGATTCAAAAGAAAAATCATACCATGACATAACATTAAATCTTTAGATCACCACTTTATTTCGTACAAGTTGGAACTTTTGTGAAGAAATATCGTTTGAAAATATTATATTTTAAATCACTCTCCCCTCAATCGATGACCGTAGTCGATGATTGAGTGACTTAAGTTTTAAAATGAAGTCCGGTGATTTTCAAAATTTAGTCCAATTAATTTTCAAAACAATATTTTCCATTTTCAAAACAATTTATTTTTTCAAAATTGTTTAAAACTGGTATCATGCACAAAGATCGTTAGGTGGTTGAGTCGCTTTTGTTGTTGTTCTTTGAGGGTTGGAAAACCATACGCTAATGCAATGAGACTTCTTCGTTGCATTTAATGCCAAGCGAGGTCAAATTAAGCTCCGTTTCTTCATTTGTTGATGAAGAAAACCATCTGCGATCGATGAGACCTCTTATGTTGCATTTTTCCATGCCAACTCTCCATAGAAGTCCAATTAAGCTCCGTTTCTTCATTTGTCAACCCAAGATATAGTTACCCTTTCCTTTCGGCATCCAATCATCTTCTATTGTGGGATCCGGATCGGGAACATTCTTATAACCAATATACCTGCATATGTTAGTGAACACACATACAGATATATGGTGGTCGACATCACCCCAAACAGCAATCGACTAATAAAAGTCAATGCAACATATCAATCCGATCATATAAATGTATGGGTATAATGTGTTCATCAAACTCTAATCATCTAATCCTAGCAATCATATCCTAGGCACATAGTCCTTCAACATAGGTTAACATTATTTTTAATTAAGCATATTAGGATAAAAAGAAAGCCCGTTAGATGATATAGATTTGAAAACATTCTCCCCCTCAATCAATGACTCATTTTCTAAATAGTTTAAAAGCGCTGAAGTCATTGATTGAGTTTTCATTTTTTATAAAAACTCTGAATCTGAATGTTTTTGAAGCAACTCATTTACCACCTTTTAGTTAAAACACAAATATTTTTCTGAAGAATTTTAGACCGAAAAACATTTGTGTAGGAACAGCAGTCCTTCGACATACTTTCCTCATTTTGATTTTAGGATAAGTGCACGAAATATTTTGAAAATTTGTTTAGCGCATCACTTTCCTTTCTTTAAGAACGGGTTGCTATAGGAAATAATAGCAAGCCATATTTTAAGCACAGTTACGATCAAGTAGCGCAAGCCATATTTTGAGACATGTTTAGAAAGAAATATATACACCTCTGCTCGAACTTCATCTAAAATCCGTGCCATTATTGAATGACATTTCTAAGACCGTAGATGTTATCGATACGAGAGACATGTCTTGAGAAAACATATTTTGGTATTTTACAATTTTCGATTTTATAGGCTTTGTTGATTTTATATTTTCTATTTTGTTTTGTTGGTTTTATATTTTTGTATTTTGCTTTTTGAAAATTATATACAAAGATAGAGACATAGTTTAAGAAGATGATGATCTGAGTACCGAGATAAGAAAATCGTTCAAAGACTTTGAAGAAGATAGAAGTCATCATCTCTTAAACTTTCACCACCAAAGCTTTCAAGGCTCTTGAATCGTTGTGAACTTCGGTCTTACGAAATTGAGACTTTGGTAGCTTCCCCAAACCGATAAACTAAGAATAAAGACCATTTCCCCCAGAAGTAGAAGTGAATAAAAAAAGGTCTAATTGAATGAAGCTCGACCCGAAGAACACAAGAACACCAAAGAAACAAGTTGAAACATTGATCGTCTCGGTGGTCATCAAATCCGAATAACTAATGAAGTCGATCACATGAACTTTGTATGCGTCCCGATGTACACATTACTCTTCGAGATTGACTAGTTGTCTATTCGGGGAACAATACATCAAGATCTTCATTTTACCAAGTGCATTCCGCTTATCTCCCATATAACCAATCGACCCATAATGTACACACGTATCCATCCGGTAGAGACAACGACATCACGATGGCGGTTGAATCACTAATCTCCTCTGCGGATGTCAACTCCGGAGTAACTAATTAAGCTCGATCATGTGAATATGTAGTGCAACCTTGAGGTACACATATCTTTCCCCACATATTCTTCTCACATTTCTTCCAACTGAACACTGAAGTAACACATAATACATGCCAAATACTCTTGAAATAGAGAAGAACAAACAATTAGCTCAACTGAATCCTGTGAGAATCAACTGCTACAGAAACTCTCTCTGACTATCTTCATCAACCCATATGTAGACAATTTGAAGTGACCACTGAAGAAGAAAGACCCAATATACCAAACTTGAAACTGAAGTCGAATTCCGCACATTTGTATCTTAAGCTTGCACTTAATGCTGGAAAAACGGTGTCGAGAATCTATGCTTTAAGCAAATTTCTAAGTACTCACTACTCAAACAAAGTATGAGACATTAACACCTCTTGCTATTATCCACACCGTCATCTGCATGTGACACTGAGTAAAGCAACGTAATTCCTAATAGTGATAGTTAACCAGGTCTTCAACCATCCACCTCGACTGCTGGTAACTAGATAACCCAAGACTTCAACTCAAATTCTTAAGCCCGAGCAAGTTATCAAATAAGAACATGCCTTTGTGAATATCAACTTCAACCTCAAATAAGTGATAAATGAGTAACTTCGAAGTAATCAACTTGTGTCAAATGTCCAACACGTGAATAAACATACAATCGGATGAACATTGACCCACTGAATGAACCGGAGCAAATGATTCCTCAACATCAATGCATTCTTCCTTAAGGTATACATGTAGAAAATGATCTGGAAGATTTACTAAAAATGTCTTCTAGCGGATGAGGTAGTCATTTTCCTTAATGTTCAAGTGGTTGATTTATAGCGTGCACAATGAGAGGAACAATAATCCGTGAAGATTTGGCAAAGGAATACCAAAGAGCGGATCATTATTCATGAACAATAATCCGTGAAGATTTGGCAAATGAATACCAAAGATCGGATCATTATTCAGTAGTGCAAGTACAATATCATGATAGTCATTATCAACGCCTTGTGAAGTAACTGGAGATAAGGTTTCTTGAGAATTCTGAGAAGTACTTCTTAGATGGTTAACTAGTTGAGTCAGTAGGAATCGGAGCATGAGCTTGATTTGGATGATCAACATTCGTTGGAGGTTGGAAGTACTCATCAAACATATCATTGAAAAACACTGAGTCCTAAACAATGAATCCCAGTTATCCTTAGTAAGTGATGCATTAGGCGTTGGAGGAGAGTCATCAAAAATCGAACAATAAGTCATTTCTAAAGAATATGAGCAAGTCTAATTGGGGATTAAATTTGGCTTTTCAATCCTCCCCAATTAGTGCTCTCCCCTAAACTGACAAAGATTTTCAAGTGTTCTTCTCAGCCCGGATTAAGAAGAAGTCTTTAGATCATCAAATGCAATTCGTCTTTAGTCTTATAACATGTAGCGAAAATGTAGATTAGGCTGTGGACTCGACCTTCTTCAAGAATGTCCGAATGGGAAATAGACGATTAACATCTTCTTCACACCAAAGGCATTCCGTTAACTTGTAAATAGCAAATCCCTTAATTAAAATCCCTCCCAATCAAACAAGAACGAAAAGATGTTCATCAAAGAAATCACCCAAGAACTAGAAGCACTTTGTCATTTAATCATATTAGCCGTGTGAAGATGTCAACCAACGGATCTTAGAAGAAACTACATGTGAAGATGATCCTATAAGAAGAAGCTCGGTTCTTACATGAGTTAGGAGCCGTTTGACCATATATTCTCAAATATCAATCAACCATTCAAGAAATTCACGCTTCTTCTCCCCCTCAGGAATTGCATACGGAGATGCCATTCTTGATTAAACAAGTGATTATCATCCAAATGTATTCTATTCACTCTTCTCCCCCGCAAAATTAGCACATGATGTCGCCATCTTCATTATATTGAGCAAGTGGAATAAGAGTAATTATCAGTAGTCCAGTTCACTTGATGACTGAAGCGCATGGAAAAAGCATGAAGCATGTGATGAAGAGTGTCGATGAGAATGGTCATAAACATGAAGATTTCTCTTCTTTTGAAGATAAAGCGCACTGAAGCGTACACTTTTCTTTTCTGTGAAGTATGGGGCCTGAAGTGTTATCTGTAGACGCCATAATGATGAAGAACGAGGCCTGAACTGATGTGAATAGACGTCATTGGTAGTTTGAATATCAAGGTTGAGTTACTTGGACCCGTGAGTTATGATATATCAATCCATTTGTTGAGCCAGTCCATGTAATGAAGGATCGAAGCATCTGCAACTGAGTAAGGAATACCTGCACTAACCTTACAAGCTTGTTTGCATATATATATGGGTTAGCGACATTAGTATCCAAACTCTTTGGGGCTTCACGGTCAACCTTGATTTTGCCATTGGAAAATAGCTTTCCGGTAGGTATCCACTAAGTCGACATCACGAAACATTCTACGATGGTATCCACTTATGGCAAGGTCTAGGATTGTTGATATTCTTATGCATAGTGGAAGACTTATCCTTATTCCTAGTTTCCAAAGGTTTTGTAGTTGGTATCCATCTAGATGAAGTTTTCAGTTTGTTTTGCTTCATATCCACAGAAGATGACTTAGTGAAAGTCCTAGACTTAACAGGTTGAACCTTTTCTTGAGCCTTTACTTTCTTCAGGGATTTTGTAAAGAAATTATCATGATTTCCCCTAAAGATGCATTTCATACAATTCGAGCAAACAGCTTGTTTGGATTTAGAAAAAGATCTAGAGTTCTTAGAGTGATCTGCTATGGGAATAGCTTTATTCGAAAGGCAACTACTCTTAGATCCACGCCAATCCCTAGTCTTTAGTTTAGTGTTCTAGGTAATGGTTTAGAACTACTAGCAGTGCCTTGAAATCTTGAAGAATTCATCACTCTAGGTCTTGCACCTAAAATTCCATCTTTTTGAATCTGTGCCTTCTTTCTAGCCATTTCTAGATAAGAGTTCTTATACAAGTCATTCATAGCATTTTTCCTAGGCAAGTAAGGTGAAGTGGTGGTTTTATCAAAACTTGTTTCGCATCAACTTGGGGCGCAAACCGCGTTTTGAAAATTTTGGTAGTTCGGATCTAAGCATTCGGTTGTCTAATAACTGGTTTCCCAAGATTGATGGTTTTGCAAACGTAGTGTTCACACTATTCGATTGTTTTTCGAGCTCATTTTTAAGGCAACAATAGCGAAACTCTTTTCCGGAAGTTGAGCTTTGAGTTCATCAATTTTGCTATCAAAGAGTTTGTTTGTTCCATTGAGTTTGTTCTAGCTTCTTTGACGAGTCCCTTAGTTCTATGTGATGCTTTCTTAAAGACTCATTTTCCTTTAGTAATTTGGCCACAAACCGCTAATTCATCATTTCTCATTTGAATATTATCAATAGCATTAACATCAATTACTTGTAACCAAATTACTTTTCACATGCATATCGAAATATGTTTCTTCAAATTGTTGATAGTCGAGTTGTTGGCTTGAGCGTGCTTTTAAATCGTTTATTTCAAAAATTCACGAAATTCGGAAATTCGGATTTTTACATGGTTTCTTAGTTTGAAAACTTTCCTCTTTACTCGTATTGCAATTTCAAGTGAAATGCAATGTTTTCAAGTTTTGAGAATTTGTATGAAAGTTCATCAAAACCTTTTATCAACCATATCATTCGTTTGAAATTATTAGACTCGACCTCAACCAAGGAACATTTATCATAATCATGTTTAGCATGAAGATCGAATGTTTAGGTACCTTAACGATGCGCTATGTTGATCGATTAAGGGTAACTCATCGAGATGACACTGCTCAAATGCAGTGCGATATCTGCATCCACATCATGTGTAACAAGAGTCACCGGATCTGGTGGTGTGTCTAAGCCTCGTATTCGGTGTCAATCGATCCATCATCGGTGCTTTACCCGACTCATCATCATTTGTTGTCTCGACATTACGCATTCGAACACCCGATTCTTCAATGATACATTACCCAACTTATCACAACTATCTCTCAATCGCACGGACACTCATCCACCTTTTCATCCATTCGAGTAACTTCCTCAATATACTTCCCACATTATCCATGAGTTGGATAAGTGTCTCTATGAACATGCTAATTTCCATTCCGTGTGTTTCTTGAAAGACATTTCGGTCATGTCTTGATCATATTCGATGCAAATTCCCCAGCGATGAATGACGAAATTGGTTGTAGATCACTTGAAGTGCGAGACTGGAACTATCCTTTTGAACCATTTCTTTATCAAGTTGTTGTTCCAATTGTTCTAAGTTTAAGAATAATGTGCTCTTGAGCGTTGATAATTCTTGACGGAAAAGTGCGATGAATCGCTCGTTCACTTCCATAGATAGAAGTAATGTGAGGTGTGAATGAAGTTGTCGATAAGGTTCAATGCAACTTTCCTTATCCTTTGCACAAGCATTCGATAACATTGATGGTGCATTTACGTATTTTGAGTCTCGAACCGGAGATATCACATCCTCATTGGTGATTCAATCATCTTTAACCGTTCGATTAACAGCAAATATTCTCATGATTGTCTACATCATCATACAATTTAAGTACTACGAAATAAGCGGGTCGATAGTGTAAGACATGATGTTGTAGTATCCACGGATTTTACAAGTCTATGATTTAAACCGATAAATAGAATCTTCGCGGGATTTTACTAAAATCAAGACCAAACCGTTAAGCAATGACCAATGGAATGTGTTAAGATGATGATGGATTGTCACAATGATAGAAAATTGTGTTAGGACTTATGATTGTTTTTAGGATTAGCGAGAGATGTTGTTTGGTTGAGATTTGGGTTGGTTGATGCACGATTTTACGGAGAAATTTAGGTCTAAAACTTAAAACCTCAATAACCTCATTCGAGCGATTTAGGCCTTTAGTTCATTCGACGTGCCATTCTCCTCGTTCTCACGGTCGTTTTGATGGGTAGAATCTTTGAAAGCAGATTCTGGATCAAAAGTTATAGCCGTTTGAAGTTTTGTCGGGAAAAGTCAACAAGTCGCTAAGAATTCTTGAACCAAGTCGCTAAGACCAAGTCGCTAGGACCCAAGTCATTGGACACAAGTCGCTAAAGCACCAAGTCGCTACACGGTCAAGTCGCTAAAGAGCAACTCGCTACGTATCAAGTCGCTAAGAGCAACTCGCTAGTTATAAGTCGCTAGATTCTCAAGTCGCTAGAGACAACTCGCTATGAACCAAGTCGCTAAAGAGCAACTCGCTAAGTGGCCAAGTCGCTAAAGAGCAACTCGCTAGTAACAACAGAGACAAGTTGCTAGAAAATTGTAAAGACAAGTCTCTACCAAAAATAGGCGCCAAGTCTCTACGAAAATAGGCTACAAGTCTCTACGCCAAGTCTCTACAAAAATAGGCACCAAGTCTCTACTGAAAATAGGCTACAAGTCTCTACGCCAAGTCTCTACGAAAATAGGCACCAAGTCTCTACTGAAAATAGGCTACAAGTCTCTCGCCAAGTCTCTACGAAAATAGGTACCAAGTCTCTCTTGAAAATAGGCTACAAGTCTCTCGCCAAGTCTCTACGAAAATAGGCACCAAGTCTCTCGAAAATAGGCTACAAGTCTCTCGCCAAGTCTCTAGACGAGATACATTGAATCTGGACATAACCACAAGTCTCTCTGAAAACATAACGCAAGTCTCTACGAAAAACATAACTGCAAGTCTCTACGAAGAACATAACCACAAGTCTCTACGAAGAAATATAACTACAAGTCTCTACGAAGAACATACTCAAAAGCACCACTTTCCAATCCAAAACAATCCAACCACCTTGATTCAAGCCTTTCAAATCAAAACCTAAGCACTTATAATGATTCTAAACATAAAAGTACAATCAAAATTCAAACTTTAACACTAGAAATAGTCAAATGATGAAAATACCACTAAACTTTTCAACCCCAAAAATCATATAAAACCACTAGAAATCCAAAAATCATATAAAAGTGCAAACTTTTAACCTTAGTAGCCAAATAAAATTTGAACTAGATGAGAAAATAACCAAAATTGAACCATAAAAACCCAACAATAACCAAACTAAAATCGGAGCACACACAATATCCAAGATCAAACCATGGCTCTTGATACCATTTGTAGGATATTGGTTATTGTTTTAATCAAAGAACATGTATGGGGATTGAATCAAACAAGAAGATTTTAGAGAGAGAGAGATGGGTGGATACTTTCTAGAGAGAGAAAGAGATGAGAGAAAAAGAAATTGTATGATTAAAAGAAATGAAAGCACCAACCCTCTCCACATGAAGAGAGGGCTATTTATAGTTCTTACAAATAACGTCACCTACGGGCTGTGGATCAGGCATACATTGGGTATAGACCCGTCCGTCCTCCACGGTGTTGCTCTAAACTAATTAACTAACTAATAAATAACGCAATTAACTACAAGTCTACGAGCTAACATATACTAGACTATAATTGGGGTGACCGACACTTTAACATGGAATTTCCAATTCCTAACAGATACTTTCGGGGAACATTGGGGACAATGTTCAGTTTAAGTGTAGGGAGGGAGAATAAAACGGGAACTTTGAAACTATGCTTATCCTTGATCATTTGTCTTTTCCTATTTCATTTGTGTAATAAACCATGAGAAATATTTGTTAGGGCAATTTTAGCGGGTTTAGGGTTTAGGGTTTAGGGTTTAGGACCCTAAACCCTAAACCCTAAGCGTCTCATGGATAGGAGTTATATGACTAGCACAAAAAAACCCTTTACCACTCAAATTCCACCCAAAAAATGTGAGGTTCTCCCCTAGATCTATAGGAATTAAAGCATTCACCTTTAATGCTTCGAGAGTGTACCGGTAGTATAATAGATTCTAGAACTTATTTTGTGATGCATCCCGAGATTGCTAGCGAGACTACACTTGTGTAGTTAGGAATAACTAAATGATAAGAGGCATTAGGATAACCCTTGTTTGATACCCGTATTATAATTAATTCTTCCACATCGTTCGAGTAATTACCCCACACCCTTGCGATGTACTCATCTTTAGTACACGATACCCCTAGTTAACCCCTCAGAGCCTATCATTTTCGCGGTTCTCGTGAGGTTTCGGTTTTTCGGAATATAAATGAAGAGCGTTGTTTACAATCCACCCCAAATGTACACCCAAATCACCTTTAGTGCATTATTGTTATCATACTAAACCCTTAGTTCAATTATCTAGTTACTTGCATGGTTGCTAAGTCGAGTCCTATATTTTGTACACAGTTTTGGGACGATTGGGACTCATAGGTAAAGTAAAATTTTATGGAGTGACGGGAAAGAACGTTAAATTCAAATTCCCTTTATTTACGTAATAAATTACTCTAAGTGTTTTGATCTTTTCAATTCGGGTCAAATTAGTGTAGAGTAATAAAAAATCAAGTGTAGGGATGCTCCTATAAATCGCTTATATTTTGATGTTATCTTAGAGGATGGTAGAGGAAAAGTGTATGCAAAAAAAAAAAAAAAAAAAAAGTCGAAAAAAGTGTTTAAAAAAAAGAGAAAAAAACATACGGGCTACCATCCTACATCTATCTATATATTTATGTTTGTTTGTTTCAAGTTATCTACAGTTTAGTGAGTCTAGTCTTGGCTTAGCAACGCCATTCTTTTCATGCTTGTAACATAAGATTTTTGACTTGCCACCACTAAATCGCCTATCCAACTAAACCCTTTGTTTTCCTACCATAAGCCTAACGTTACAACCCTTTTAAATACCTGTTAGATAGTTGCTCCTAGGTGCTTACGCCAAAGCGGTGGAGGTTTAATCTAGTCTCAACTCTATGGTAATCTATGTACTATGACCGGTTATTGAGTGTTTATCTTCCATTTCCATTTACTATATTTCATATACACCCGAGAGATGAGAGAATTCAAAAACCCCTTGTGAGGTGCTAGTATATAATTTCCGTGCTTGTTATAACTATTGCGGTGCTTTTACTTGTTATGAATTATGCTAAACCAATGCTTCATGCCCCCTTAACTTATAAATTGATTGGCCAAAAACACATTTTCTTAAGGACAAACAAATACCAAGTGTAGGGATATTTTATAAGGATTTAAAACGTACACTTTTAAGGGGTCAATTAAGCCCTTAATCGCCCACTTTTATATCCGCTACTGCTTAATTTCATTCCTTTTCACCTTTTAGGTATCTTGGAAGCAAAATGCTGGAATGATGCATATTTGGACGAAAAGGAGTGAATATATGAAGAAAATGGCTAAGTCAAGATCAAAGACACTCAAGCTGCTGGAATTAAAGCTGATGGCGTCATAATCCAAGGGCGACGCCGTCCCTCTATGCGTAATTAAATTTGTGACGACTCAGTAAACTTTTTGCTAAATTACACCTGACGACGTCAGGCTTTGTAGAGGAAGGGCGTCACGAAGAATTTTCTTCTCAGACGGCCTAGATCCAGATTCAGACGACGTCACTACTGAAGACTAACGGCGTCACAACCATAATGTGACGTCGTCCCAACTATTACTTGGCCAAGACAAAACCCTAATGACGGCGATCTGACGGCGTCCCACCTATAAGGCGACACCATCGCAGTTGTAAAACTATATATAGAAATCGAATTTTCAAAACTTTAAGAGGTAGACTTGTGGAGTAAAAACCTAAAACAACTTTAGTCCGGTTTGGACAGTATCTTAGGGTTCTCATACCCTATTTTACATCAAGATAAGTGTTTTACTTCATTGATTTCATTATGTCTTCGATTGTATGTGTGTATGCTTGCTTGTTTAACATGTCTGGCTAAATTTCTTGTGTGTTTGCTTAGATCTATAAAACCTAGTTATTAATTATTGATTGGTTGTCTCTTATCTTAATTGTAAATGGCTTAGGAGTGCATTAAGCCATCGTCGTGTTTGAATACTTGAGTAATCTTTGTGAACCTTAGCTTATAAATTACGTAGCAGAATTGTAGGTTAAACATCCAAAGGTAACCTTAGAGTTAGTTTATGAAACCTAGAGATTTCGTAGGCGATAACCTTAAGGTAGTCTCAAAGAGTTAGGGATAAAAGCATACCCTACAACCTTAGAAAACACAACGCGTTAAGAATAAGGACGTGACAATTCAACCACCAATAAAAGATAACTAGGGAGTAATAATATCTAGGTAGACACATTTTTAATCATCATACCAGCGCACATCAATAGATATAAGACTACCCATTAGTTTAGATAATTAGATAGTAGAAGTAATCGGTAGAAGTACCAAAACCCCCAAATCTAAACCCCTAGATTTTACCCTTAGCTTTCTAAAAAATATAAAAATGATAAAAAATAATCTTCCTCAACCTCAACCTTAGCGTAGTACACTTCTTACTAGCAATCCTATCCCCTAGAGAACGATATCAATACCCGAGGCTTACCCAATACTACACTACAACGATTAGGTTCACTGCCTAGGGTGTTGAAAAACTTTCTCGACGAAAAGGAAGTTTCTTTGACCCCGAACGCGTTATACGCGCATCACCAACACTCCTCCAAAACTCCACAATCTATTCCTTTCAATACATCACTTTCCATACCTTGAGTAATACCATCTACATCATTAGAAACATCAATTTCTTCAACCTTCCCATTCTTGTTATCCTGCATATTCACTTTTCCTATATCTAACAGTTTCCTCTTCTGCTTGTAGTATGCCATCATATCAATATTCCATTTACTCGGCTCATCATCTGTAGGAATTCTATAGTTTAGGAATCCATCTACTATCTCATTATTCTTCATTTCTATCAGCTCTAATCTTTCATTTTCATCTTCTGTTTCAAGAACTGAATATTTGTTAGCTGATCTTTTTATAGCAGCTAATATATCATCATGAATAGTCCAGGCTTTCTTCTTAGGCTATGTTTGGCAACACGTAGCAGTAACAGTAAGTAGTAAGCAGTAAGTTGTTGTTTGTTTAAAAAATGTGTTTGGTAACGTAGGTGTAGCAGTAATTATAAATTGTAAAATTATGAAAATGGGCATATATATATTAAAATAAAATAAATGATTAAACAAATGAGGGTATATATGTAATTTCATAAACTAAACGCTTGGAGCAATTGTGGAATGCTTAATCAAGAAGCATTTAGATTGGAGCGGTAAGACAATATTCTAACGCTTGTTGAGGTGTTGCCAAACAAGCTTTTCATCTATAATGCTTATCGCTTATCGCTTGTCGCTTCCAAATGCTTGTTGCCAAACATGACCTTAGTACTACTACTTTCAGGGCTTTCCTCATCACTTATCTCCTTTTCCCCTGTAACAGTTGGTTTTGAAGTACTTGGCTCATCAGCTTTAGCCTTTTTCCCCTCAACATTCTTAGCTACATTCATATTCATTGTACCTTTGTCCTTTCCATTTCCTTTCATATTGTTATTAAACTTCTGAGGTTGAGAGTTGGGTTTATAGTTAGGCTTCTTCACTCTCACTTCCCTTCCTCCATTTTTCATATTCCTTACCTTAACAAGACCTTGATCATCAACTTCCACTGGCTTTGCTTCTCTATTAGGCTTTTGTACATTACCCATTCCTTCCACTGGTTTTGCTTTTTCCTTAGACTTATGCATACCCACTCCTTCCCCTTCCTTATTATATCCCACAACCTGATCAACACTACCATTTTTTTTGCACTTCTATTCCTCATGTCCAAACACACAACAAGTAGCACACCTTGGAGGCTGCCAATCATAAATCACCTTAACAACCTTTCTACCTTGCTCCTCTTTCATACTATTTCTATAAACTACCTCCACCTGTGATGGTAATTCTTTAATAGCAGAGACCTCTACCAGCACTCTAGCATATCCCACTCTCCCCACTCCATCTTAACACATAGCAGCAGTTACAGCATCCATTACCATAGGTCTACCAACTCTACTAGCAAGAGAACTAATTCCAATAATAGTCCAGGCTTCCAGAGGCATATTACTTAGTTTGATCCACATTGACATCTTTACTGGTTCTGCTTTATCAAGACTCATGTTGATATCCCATTTTTGCACTACAAATGTCTTATTCTGAACCATCCAAGGGCCACTTTCCACCACCTTATTTAGACCAAATTCATTATGGAATTTCATGAAATATATCCCATTATTGCAGTCAATAATGTCCTTAAATCCATATTTACCCCACATTCTCCTAAGATTATATCTTAGAGCATTAACAGGCATAGTATATCCCACAAAATATCCACATAGAATAAGCTCCCATTTCTTACTTCCTTCAGCAATCATAACCTCATCAAATACAACAAACTCATTTCCATTCTCATCAGTCTCAGTAGGTATAACTTGCATCTTTTGGTCATACAAAGTTTGTAGTTGATTGACCATATTAGCATAAGACCTCCCACCCATACCACCCTTATTTACATTATCATTTCCAATGCTAGCACCACTCAACACATCATTAAAACAAGTTGATTGTTTAGGAGTTACCTTTTCATGTCCCACATCTGTAGCATCAACTGGTGGTTCCTCCACATCCTCATAACCCTCAATACTTGTTACCTTCCCATTCCCTTCCTTCCCATTCACTTCATTTTGTTCCAATATCCCTTCACCCTTCCCACTCATCTTCTCCACAATCTCTGCTATATCTTCTTCTTCCTTAGTCTCTATTACCCTGTTTTCATCATTCCTACATTCAACACTTTCCCCATAGACCTTCACAGGCGTCTCATCCTTACTTACCACACTAACATCTTTTTTTGATACAACTTTCTTATTTCCAATTTTGGTACTTGTATCTCTATATATGGAATTATCAAATTTAGCAGGAACTTTATGCAATCTTTTTTCCCTCATTTCGCCTAGGGTTTATAGAATTGAGGAAAATTAAAATTGAACCTAAAAATGAATGATTAGCTGATAAAACACGGAATCTAAACTAAGGAAATTGGGGGTTTCATCACAACTTGACAAAAAACAAATCAAAACATATCATCTTGCTCGCAACGACAAGACGAATCGAATGATGGTTTTAGAACTTGAATTTGTGAAGAAACGAAGAAGAAAATGGAAGATTAATGGAGTTTTAGTTGAGGGGGAAATGTGCAAAGTTAGTTACGGGAGAAAAAGTCCAAGTTTTCGTTGAGATGTGTTTATTATTATGGTAGTGGATCATTTAAAAAGTTTGACTAATTTAAAAAGTGTAGAAAGCCACTCATCCTCTGACAAGTGTCCCCCATCTGTTTTATATAAAAAAATCCTCCTAGGGGCAAAATCGTAAAATTACCCATTTTTTCTTTTTCCATCTTAAATTTCAAATATATATATCTCTTAAACGACAAACTTTTATAAAAAAACCGATTTCACCAAAAAATTTAAAATTTAATTCTCTTTAATTTGGTATAAATCTTGTTAATTATTTCAAACTTTTTATTTCTACATATTAAATGGGTTTTGATTTTCTTGATGTTTTTGTCATTTTTTACCCTATTTTTTACTTTTAAACCTATCAAATCATGATAAACTTAAAACACGAAAGTTGTAGATTTTGGTTCACTATTTACCCAGAATTTTGAATCACTCAAATTTGATATGATATGAGTGAGATATCGCATGTTAAAGATGGCGTTTTAGTCATATTTATTGCACAAAAGGTGTTTGATAAAATGTCTAGCTTAGAGTTTTAGTGTTAAAATTGCGTTAAATGCACTAATTTTTGTATCACAACTCATCACTAATCATTTTATTAATGTAAGATTCAAAAAGTAATTTTTTTAATTATCTTTTCATTCCCTAATGATTAATTTTATTATTTGTTCTTCAGTTTATTTAGTTCAATATATCAATTAATGAAAAAAGATTTTTTTTTATATATAATTTGTTCATCACCCTCACCTTTGTTCACCATCTTTCACCACCAAAATCCAACCGCCGAATATATAGGCAATGTTTACTCGGGAACCGCATATCAATAAAAAAAAATGACGAGGTATTGATTCGCTCCGAACGGTCAGTCAAACAGCTCAGAACGCAATGCAATTATCCAGGAGAGTATAGTGTATCCCCGGGTCGTTAAGTCCCAACGAGGTGTGAAAACTGTAATACAACGAATCTGTGATCGGGTGATATTGAACAGGAAAGGGGTTATGATTGATTACAATAAGGAAATTAAATCTAATAAAGACTTTGAAGACATTTTAATTCTATATTTAAAATCGATTAACGTTTTAAAACCTAAATCGTACGTTTAAATAAAATTACGTGAGCGTACGAAATAAAACGTGAAAATAAAGAAGTAAAATACCTACGGATATGGAAAATACAATCCTAAGAAACAATTAAACGATGCTAAATTACATCCTAGGGTGTTAAAATGCAAAAACGCGAAAAACCGGGAACTCACCGAGCCCGAAAGTGATTAAAACATGCAATTTAAGTCCTATGAGTGCAAATATAATTTTCCTACATTCTAATTGACTACAAATAATTTTAGGAAAAAGCCGGGTATTTTTTCGACTTATAAATTATTTATTACGAATTAAAAACTAAATACTAAGAAATTAATTATTAAAAATACTAAAACATTTTAGAAAAATATGAAAATTTTATGAAAACTTCTTTATGATAATACTAACGTAAGAAAGTTTTCAAATCTGAAAAAGCTGTATTAGAAAAGCAATTAATAAGCAAAGTAGATATTAGGCTATATAAAGAAAATAAAGGTTAAAAGAAATATTGATGCAATGTTATCACACAACATAGGAGGAGCACAGATGGTAAGATGGTTGTGTTGTTGGGCGTGGGAAATTGCTGCAGACCCAGGTTCAAGTCCCACGAATGACACTTTTTTTTCTTTTTATTTATTTTTGAACTTTTTCTCTTTAACAATCTAATAAATGAGCTAAGTAATTGACTTTTTATTTAAAACAACTATTTCAAAACAAGGCAACAAATCAATGACGAGTTGCTTCAATCGCAGATTCAAGAACATATGTAAGCTAAACCAAACACTCTAATACTAATACACTAAAAGCTCTTAAACGAAACTTACTCTACTACTAATAAGCTAAAGGTAAACTAACTCGTCTAATCCTAAATAAACAACCGATCTAAGCTTAAGATGAAATAAGCACTAAATGATACCAACTTAGTCTCTTGGAATGCGCCCCAAACGAGCCCCAACGAAGTGAACTATTGAAGCAAATTTGAATAAGCTTAAAGTGGAAGTGAGCTTATAAGCTCATGGATCCTTGAAGGCAAGTGGGGGCAAGCTTTTTCCCCCACAAAATCCTAACTAGAATTCAATTGAGGGTCGCAAAGGTGGTTGTGGGCTGCTGCTCACGGGACGAGACGATTTTTGGCCTACTACTCAAGAAGTTAAATTGCAACTCACAACACTTGGGATCTCAAAAATGACTACAACTACTTCCTAAGACTAAATTAAACTGGTTTTGACCCAAAATGGGTCAAGACTCAATCTGTGACCCAGAAATAGTGCAAAGCCAAACACTCTTGTTGCCATTTTTTTAAAGCACAAATAAGCAATGAACTAATAAGCTAAGACATGTTATTATCTATCTAAAATAAGCTGAAAACAACAAAATGAGCTGCAGAAACAAGGGTAAAAAACAGTTGGCAAAAGAGTTAAACTAAGGAAATCCTAAACTAGAGAATGGGAAAATAAGCACTATAATGTACAAATAAGCACTGTATTAGCTAGAAATGAATCTAATCTAATCTAACTCTCCTAACTGGTACCTAAGTTATCTAAATAAGCAAAAATTGAACACGATAAGCACTTTAAATGATGATCACTGTGGAAGTTCGAAGAAGACAAGTGCCAACCGGCACTTTGGAGCTTATTTGGGATAAGCTAGAAGGAGAATTAGCTCCCGAGCTTCTACCCACTTTGAGTCCACCCACCATTCTTCCTTTTGCCCACATATCCGGTCCAAATAAAGTTTTCTGACTTATAAATAAGTGATCAAAACTTGCACATTTGAACTAAGAATGAAAACAAATTAACTCTTCATTGATTGAACCGAATATTACAACCTGGAAAACTAATTTCAAAATTAAAACTACTTTTTAAAACTAAAATTTTGACTAAAAAGCGACTTGAGAGTATTACCAAGAACACATGTGAGCTTAAACAAAATTATTCAAACACTCGAAATAGCAAATTAGAAATATGATTCTAAGAAAAGAAAAATTTGATGGAAAAACTTAAATTGAAACCAAACTTGTAATTAAATTGAAATTTTAAAGTTACATGTAAATGAAAAATTGACAATGAAAATAAACTGAGCTAGAACAAGAAAAATTCTAGACTGCCTGAACATTCACTCCTAATAATCTATTTATACAAGAATTAGAAAAGGTCTTCTGGCTTCTGTCTTTGTGCTGCTTCCAATGCCCGACAATGATGGGGCTATTATGTTGGGAGTATGGGAAAGGAGACAGTGGGAGTGAGGGATGGAGGTTGAGTGTGTCGGAGAAGGAAGAAAGAGGAAGGAAAAGGAGGAAAGGGGAAAGGGTTATGGGTTTTATTTTTTATTTTGTGATCGTGTTTTGATTTGGAAGTAATACACAAGGACCATATTTGCCATTTGACCAAACTTGAAGGACCAAAGCATAATTTTCCAAATTTCATCATAAGAACTAATTATGACAAGATTAATTTTCCCAGGACCAAAATGATAATTTTCAAATTAAAATGTCCCGGGTAATTTCATCAATCTTTAAAATTCCAAGGACTCAAGTTGTCATTTTGCAAAACTAGACTTTATAAGGCTAAATTTGACAACTTAAAATTCTGAGGGCCTTTTATGAAAAATTACATGTTTTGAATAACTGTGGACTAGATTTTACAATTATTGAATAAAACATGCCTAAATATTTTTTCTCTTTTTGAGACTTTTCAATGTGTTTTTTTGTTTTTTGCAGTGTAGAAGGAACAAAATGATGAGTATTTACATACTATCAATCCCCACACTAAAACATTGCTAGTCCCTAGCAATCTTTTATGAAAATTTAATGGATTTAAGTCTCTTTACCAAAAGCCATTACTTCGGAGTAGCCAAATGTTTCGATTCAAGTAAGAACTATGGTACACTGATAACCATATGATTTTGAGCAAACCACCGACTTCCAACGGATTTGATTTGTCTTTACGAAGCCGTTTGCTACGGACTAGCCAACTCTTAGATAAAATATCTTTGGTGAGTGATTACCAATTATGGTTTTCCAACCGCCTTTACCATAAGCCATAAACTTGCGGGCTAGCCAACTCTTCACTAATTAAAGATATGGTGTTGAACACCATATAATTTTGGGCAAATTGCAAGCCGTCAACGGATTTGAGATATCTTTACCAAGAGCCGTTTGCTCTCGGATTAGCCAATCCTTTTGTTTATTAGACATGGCGATCGATAACTGTGGTGAGTAAGTGCAAAACACTTACTCCAAAAAAAAATTGGCCAAAAATGGGAGAATGGGTGGTATAATTACATGATAAAATTCGTGAGAATTCCTCCCACACTAGAAATGAATATTGCCTCAATATTCAAAGTACCTATTATGCCTAAACCGAAAACGTAAAAGGAAATACTACGACCATTAATTTTGTGATTTTTTTATTTTTTTTGGATGAAAACTTATATACAACGGGGCAACTCCCCACACTAGGTGGTACACACGGGTGAAAACCCATGTTTAACTATCTGTTTTTGATTACCGAGTCGCTAGCTTGACTCGACCCCGCATTCATTGGTTCATGGGGAAGCAAAGTGGAAGAAACAATCTCCATCGGACTTTCATTCAAGATGTTTGGACAAACATTTGAAGCACGTGAAAGTTCCACACCGATTAGATATATTCCCGGCTCACAAATAATGGTACATGGAAATGCCGGGATCAAAGATAATGTCTTCATTCCCGAAGGAGTGAAGAACAGGAGAAGTGACAGAATATATGAAGAAAAGAAAGAAAATCATGATAAAAATCATGACTAACTCTTCATCCTCAATAGGAGAATTCATAGTTTCATGAATCTCATCAGTTAAGCTCGCTTGATCAAGACATATTATAGGTGTGTCTAGATCAAAGTAGAAATTATCATACTCCGCGGAGATATGATATGAGTGAGTTCATCCGAGAACTCCTTGAATGTGAATGAATCATATTCGAATTGATATGAGTGGGTTCACCGGTGAACTCCTCCAATGTAAATGATTCATAATCGGGAGAATTATGAGAATGAAAAGTGGTACGCCACTAATCTTCTCTCCATATTATCAAAACAGAAGGATTTCATTTTCGAATAGAATCATCGGAAGAATGTCACTATCCTTAATGGGGATAGGAGATGAAATAGGTTTCTCTTTGAAAGCCTCGATTATAGAAATGAGAAGATTAACACTCAATAATGTAAGACGAAGAGCTTCGTCTTGGATTATTCTTCATCATTCTCTTCTCCTAAGTCGACAAGCTCGGAAGGTAATTCCCCACAACTTATGTCTCCACAAGATAAAGAATAGTCCTCATCGAATCGAGAACATCTCATATGATCATTTTGGAAGACAAGAGGTGGGATATCACATACATGATCAAGAATTCCTGTGACTCTCTTGGAATTGGGACAAGGTTCTCAACACTAGACTTTATGAATTCGTCCGATTCCTTTTCGTGAACAAGGTCAAGATGCTCGTCCCCATGCTCGAGAGAGAGTGAACCTCGGGTGTGATAACAAACCGAGGGAGTTGAGAAGGACTAGCGCTTATGGATTCTACAAGTTCCATTATTTCTCTTGCTAGTGATTCACCATATTCTTTTCTCCTGTATTTCCACGGATGGAATCTCAATGATGAACTTGATGAATCTTTATAAAATTGTAGAATATCAAGGGTATCTTCATCATCACCGCCATCGAATGAAACGGAATCGAGAGCTAGATTTGGTCGCTTTTGTATTTCAATTAATTTAATAGAGTTTTCATCGGCAACTGGGAATCTAATTTAGCGACTGCTCTTCGACTAATAATTCTTCCATGGATTTTGATTTGGATTATCTTTGGAATGTTTACATTCCTTCAAATCTTTCACTAAATCCAAAAGATCAAGGAGAAGATTTTGAGGAAGTGGCTTAGGTCGAGGTGGTGCCCGATTCATTTGGTACCGTAGAGGTTGGTCATGATACTGAAGAGTCGAATTGTTACAAGGAAATGGATTCATTGTTTGACAATCGAGCTAAAGTGTGGACCTCCACAAGACTCACAACAAAATGATTGTTGTGGTCGGTCATGTGAATAATATGGAATTTGGTCATTTCAAAGTCCCGAGTGTTACCAAAACTGCTCATAGACAAACGTGTTCCCGGTTTGATACTCAATTCTTGATGAGGACCTCCACAAAATTCACATGAATATGTCTCAATCTCATGATGTGGTAGTGATGGAATAAATCGATCGTGTCATGGTAAGAATAGGGATCTTGGTTATAGATGCACCCATTTCCGACTCTACCATGCTAAAAGCGAGACAATTATCATCATTATGAGGCCACCACACCATTGACAACCAAGAAGGTGAGGATAAGACATAGAAAGAATCAAAGGGTTCCAGAGGGTAAAAATGAAGAATCAAAAGGGTAAAAGGGTAAAGAGGAATATTTTTGGATTTTTGGATAACATGTTGTAAAAACAAAGAATGAAAATATTTTTGGTAATCGATTAGTCAAACGAATTAACTTCACGATAATTTTGGTTTTATATGAAAATAAGGAATATGGACAAAGATGGTAAATACACAATGGGTGTATATTCAACAATCACCGATGCTTCAAAGTCGTAGTCTGCAAACACCTCCCGGCGGTAAGCGCCAAATTTTGATTCGCTCCGAACGGTCGACAAGCATTTCGAACGCGATGCAATTATCCGAGAGAGTATAGTGTATCCCGGGTCGTTAAGTCCCAACGAGGTGTGAAAACTGAATACAACGAATCGTGATCGGGTGATATTGAACAGGAAAGGGGTTATGATTGATTACACTAAGGAAATTAAATCTAATAAAGACTTTGAAGTCATTTTAATTCTATATTTAAAATCGATTAACGTTTTAAAACCTAAAACGTACGTTTAAATAAAATTACGTGAGCGTACGAAATAAAACGTGAAAATAAAGAAGTAAAATACCTACGGATATGGAAAATACAATCCTAAGAAACAATTAAACGATGCTAAATTACATCCTAGGGTGTTAAAATGCAAAAACGCGAAAAACCGGGAACTCACCGAGCCCGAAAGTGATAAAACATGCAATTTAAGTCCTACGAGTGCAAATATAATTTTCCTACATTTTAATTGACTAAAAATAATTTTAGGAAAAAGCGGGTATTTTTCGACTTATAAATTATTTATTACAATTAAAACTAAATACTAAGAAATTAATTATTAAAATACTAAAACATTTTAGAAAATATGAAAATTTTATGAAAACTTCTTTATGATAATACTAACGTAAGAAAATTTTAAATCTGAAAAATCAGTATTAGAAAAGCGGTTAATAAGCAAAGTAGATATTAGGCTATATAAAGAAAATAAAGGTTAAAAGAAATACTGATGCAATGTTATCACACAACATAGGAGGAGCACAGATGGTAAGATGGTTGTGTTGTTGGGCGTGGGAAATTGCTGCAGACCCAGGTTCAAGTCCCACGAATGACACTTTTTTTTCTTTTTATTTATTTTTGAACTTTTTCTCTTTAACAATCTAATAAATGAGCTAAGTAATTGACTTTTTATTTAAAACAACTATTTCAAAACAAGGCAACAAATCTGAATGACAGGTTGCTTCAATCGCAGATTCAAGAACATATGTAAGCTAAACCAAACACTCCTAATACTAATGCACTAAAAGCTCTTAAACGAAACTTACTCTACTACTAATAAGCTAAAGGTAAACTAACTACGTCTAATCCTAAATAAACAACTGATCTAAGCTTAAGATGAAATAAGCACTAAAATGATACCAACTTAGCTGCTGGAATGCAGTCCCAAACAGGCCCCAACGGGGTGAACTATTGAAGCAAATTTGAATAAGCTTAAAGTGGGAGTGAGCTTATAAGCTCATGGATCCTTGAAGGCAAGCTGGGGGCAAGCTTTTTCCCCCACAAAATTCTAACTAGAAGCTGAATTGAGGGCTGCAAAAGGTGGTTGTGGAGTCATTTTATTCGTGGACGGAGATGATTTTGGCCTACTACTCAAGAAGTTAAATTGCAACTCACAACACTTGGGATCTCAAAAATGACTACAAGTTCTTCCTAAGACTAAATTAAACTGGTTTTGACCCAAAATGGGTCAAGACTCAATCTGTGACCCAGAAATAGTGCAAAGCCAAACACTCTTGTTGCCATTTTTTTAAAGCACAAATAAGCAATGAACCAATAAACTAAGACATGTTATTATCTATCTAAAATAAGCTGAAAACAACAAAATGAGCTGCAGAAACAAGGGTAAAAAACAGTTGGCAAAAGAGTTAAACTAAGGAAATCCTAAACTAGAGAATGGGAAAATAAGCACTATAATGTACAAATAAGCACTGTATTAGCTAGAAATGAATCTAATCTAATCTAACTCTCCTAACTGGTACCTAAGTTATCTAAATAAGCAAAAAAATTGAACCTGATAAGCACTTTAAATGATGACTGCTGCTGTGGAAGTTCAGCAAGACAGTGCCAACGGGCACTTTTGGAGCTTATTTGGGATAAGCTAGAAGGAGAATTAGCTCCTGAGCTTCTACCCACTTTGAGTCCAACTTCCTTTTGCCCCACATATCTGGTTCAAATAAGCTGTTTACAGCTTATAAATAAGCTGATCAAAACTTGCACATTTGAACTAAGAATGAAAACAAATTAACTCTTCATTGATTGAAATTGAATATTACAACTGGAAAACTAATTTCAAAATTAAAAACTACTTTTTAAAACTAAAATTTTGACTAAAAACTGACTTGAGAGTATTACCAAGAACACATGTGAGCTTAAACAAAATTATTCAAACACTCAAAATAGCAAATTAGAAATAACAGATTCTAAGAAAAGAAAAGCAGGACTGGAAAAACTTAAATTGAAACCAAACTTGTAATTAAATTGAAATTTTAAAGTTACATGTAAATGAAAAATTGACAATGAAAATAAACTGAGCTAGAACAAGAAAAATTCTAGACTGCCTGAACATTCACTCCTAATAATCTATTTATACAAGAATTAGAAAAGGTCTTCTGGCTTCTGTCTTTGTGCTGCTTCCAATGCCCGACAATGATGGGGCTATTATGTTGGGAGTATGGGAAAGGAGACAGGCGTGGGAGTGCAGGGGATGGAGGTTGAGTGTGTCAGGAGAAGGAAGAAAAGAGGAAGGAAAAAGGAGGGAAAGGGGGAAAAGGGGTTATGGGTTTTTTTATTTTTTTATTTTGTGATCCAGGTTTTGATTTGGAAGTAATACACAAG
This sequence comes from Chrysanthemum lavandulifolium, assembly GCA_022545495.1. Lineage (NCBI taxonomy): Eukaryota > Viridiplantae > Streptophyta > Magnoliopsida > Asterales > Asteraceae > Chrysanthemum > Chrysanthemum lavandulifolium. The sequence goes on along the minus strand of CM040241.1, from coordinate 261,413,258 downwards.
GACCATATTTGTCATTTGACCAAACTTGAAGGACCAAAGCTGTAATTTTCCAAATTTCATCATAAGAACTAATTATGACAAGATTAATTTTCCCAAGGACCAAAATGATAATTTTCAAATTAAAAATGTCCCGGGTAATTTCACAATCTTTAAAATTCAAGGACTCAAGTTGTCATTTTGCAAAACTAGACTTTATAAGGCTAAATTTGACAACTTAAAATTCTGAGGGCCTTTTATGAAAAATTACATGTTTTTGAATAACTGGGGACTAGATCTTTACAATTTCTCGAATAAAACATGCCTAAATATTTTTACTCTTTTGAGACTTTTCAAAGTGTTTTTGACTGTTTTTGCAGTGTAGAAGGAACAAAAATGATGAGTATTTACATGCTCATCAGGTATAAATAGGCGATATTCTGAATCTAAACCGCAAATCCACATTTGACATTGCAGACCAGAAGAAAAGAACCGGTGCAGAAAATATAAAGAAGTACCATGGATAAAATAAACATCTATCTATTGATTTCATAAACTTGAATGTAAGCTATCTGACCATTCGTAACAAAACTATATACAACACTAAACATACATCTAGATATAAAGTTACATATCTTATAAAAAATGCACACTATATTAAACAGCAACAAGAAACAAAGTTCTTATTGGTCCCTGTTTTTGCGCTTTCATTCTCAACGGATTTCTTGATCTCGCTTTGAACATTAGGCAAAGTCACATCTTCTTTAACTTGTCTTTCCGATGTATCTTAAATAGGCTTAAATTTAGGTGATATATCGCCAGCTTCATCTTAAATCAAGAAGATGGCTTCAAACTATCCACTCTGTGAAAATGACCGATTAAAACCAACTATAAATGCTTCTATTTGTCGTGGTGATACCGGTCTTGACAATGAGTGAGACACTACAAGGGAAACATACTCCTTGACAAGAGAGACACTACAAGTGGAAACATACTCCTCCTGATTGTTTATATTGATCTCGTACATTTCAAAAATAACCATAAAAAAAAAAAAAAAAAAAAAAACTAATCTTTGAACAATAATCGATGAACAATATTTTGATAATAAAAACATGATGAATAATAAGCGACACTAATTTTTTCGGATGTTCATCACCAATGCTTTTTTGTTCATAGGTTATGTTATCATAGGTTCACCGCTAGTTTATTTGTGTTATCATATCGCTCATCGCTTAGCTATTGATTAATCAATTATTGACTTTTAGCTATTATGTTATCATAGGTTCATTAGTTATTGACTGATGAACAAAACCACACGACAAATGTTATCATAGGTTCATCAGTTAGCTATTGGTTTATCAGTTATCATATGTGCATCAGTTAGCTATCGGTTCATCAGTTAGCTATTATTTTATTATAGGTTCATCACTTAGCTATTATTTTATTATAGGTTCATCAGTTAGCTATTGGTTCATCAGTTATTGATTGATGAACAAAACCATCTAATACTAAATCAATAACTGATTGAACAAAACAACCTAATACTAAATCAATAACTGATGAACAAAACCACATAATAATAAATCAATAACTGATGAACAAACCACCTAATACTAAATCAATAACTGATGAAAAAATCAATAACTGATGAATAAAACAACCTAATACTAAACAATAACAAATCAATAACTGATGAACCAATAGCTAACTGATGAACCTATGATAGCATAACCGATCAAAAGTTTATCAATTTGACAAAAAAAACAAATGAAAATAAAAACAGTTTTAATAAAAATCAAAATTTTTATTAATTTGACAAAAAAAAATAAATAAAAATCAAAATTTTTTTTTATCGAAATGGATAAGAAAACAAATAAAAATAAAAACTTTTTTATAAAAATAAAAAACCCTTGAATCATAATCAAAGTGAAACATTAAATCAAACAGTTGATGTGCAGAATTAACCGATCAAAAAGATTAATCACTAACCTTGAAATCTTTGAAATCAGTAGCCCATAATCAACCAAAGATCAAACCCTAAATCAATGAAAAGATTATTGAATTGTAAATTGAACCATAATTTGATCGGAATATGTGATTTCGATCGGAATAAAACCCTAATTTAGATCTCCCAGTTTTAGAGAGATGATGGAGAAATTTATTGAGAGAGAAGTTATTGGAATGAAATAATCAAATAACAAGTTTTTTAGAGAGAAGGTGTTTTTTTTTTGCAATTACATTTTTACCCTCTTGAGTGGTCCATCAACCTAACAACCGTTGGATACTATTAGTGAATAGATGCTTTTATAAAAAATTGATCCAACGGCTGATATATCTTTTTAAACTTTTTAAAATGAAACCCCTTTTTATAGGATCGCAACTCTATTATTATAAATTATTTCCTATAAACTAAAAAAGAAGAATTGTATAGCAAGCAAAATGTTAGAATTGAGAGGGACCATGTGATTGTGTGAGGACAATGGGAAGCAAGCACCCACGCCCACTGCCACTGCCACTGCAGCACACAGTGGTCTGACTGACCGGTGCTCCAAAAATACCAGCCAATTGCGAATAACTTGGGTCATGGCTCAACCCTTCTATGGTGGCACAACAATCGATTCACGACCGCATGCCTTCAACTTAATATTATTTTAACTTCCACATAATCATTGATTTTGGAGAACTTAATATAATATTCAATATCTTATTGTTAAATGTGACGCATTCATTTAAATGTTAACCACTTATTGGAATACTGTTTCAGCCAAAGCGTGTCGATTTTTTGTTCTTTAAGATTAGTGTTACCGTATATTTGTTCTTTAAGCTATTTATTTAAATATTAAAATTTAAGTTGGGCCTACAAAGACTGGGCTAATTGGCTCGGTTGTGTCTCAACTCTTTGCTGTTTGTTTTGAGAAAGGCAAAAACTAGTACACATGCTCCGTATAATACAACAAATGCTTCGCCAAAGTTGAAATATTGAATACCTTGGTGTTGATAGGCAACATTATGAATCAAGGTAGGCTTTTGAAATAATTACCATGTGAGTTTTTAAATTTTGAAACCACTATAAAAACAAAGCCACTACTCCACAACTCACCCTCTCCACTTTCCTTTATTTTCTCATTCTCTTCCATCATCTCCATAACCAAAACACACACACACATATCTCTGAAACAACCCAACAGAATCCAATGTATGTTACAACATTCTTTTAACTAACAACAATGACGATATGTACATAACATGTACACATCAAACAAAAAAAATAAATATTACTAAAACAAAAATATAAATATTCAAAAATTTTCATTCTCATTTCATTTCAAAAAAACCACCTCCTAAAAACCCTCATTCCCATTTCTCTCTCTCTCTCTTTATTCATGTCATTTGTATGCGTTTTCAACTAATGTTATTTCCTTATGAGACTAACATTACCATCATTATACCAATACCATCTTAATAATCAAAATAATAATAGTTTTCACAAATTATTATTATTCACTTCTTTTCTATCATCTTTCTTTAAACCTAAACAAAAAATGGACCCCACCACCACCATGAACCGCCGCCGGAGAAAAAAAGTTATAGTGATAATGGGCGCCACCGGCGCCGGTAAATCTCGTCTATCTATTGATCTCGCGACACGATATTTTCACAACGCCGAGATTATCAACTCCGATAAAATGCAAGTCTACAATGGGCTCAATCACACTACCAATAAAATCACGTTACAGGAACAAATGGGGGTCCCACATCATCTTCTCGGAGCCATTGACCCGACCCGACCCGTTTTTACTCCCTCGGATTTTCGGAGAGTCGGGTCGGATATAATCTCGGAAGTAAAGTCTCGCAGGAAAATACCCATTATTGTAGGCGGGTCGAATTCTTTTATATATTCTTTGCTGGCGAAACGGTTCGACCCGGATAAAGATGTTTTAATGGACCCGACCCGGACCCGGTTTGTTCCGAGCTTCGGTTTGATGTTTGTTTTATATGGGTCGATGTTTGTTTACCTGTTTTAAATAATTATTTATCCAAACGTGTTGACGAGATGTTGGATTGTGGTATGTTCGATGAGCTGTCTGATTTTTTTCGATCCGGTGAGTATAAAAAAGTGAACCGGTTCGGTTTAGGTCAAGCGATCGGGGTACCTGAATTCGAGGGGTATTTTAGTAAATTTAAAGATGATGACTTGGGAAAATACGATGATGACGTGGAAAAGGGATTTTGTACGAGGATGCGGTTAGGAGGATTAAGGAGAACACGTGTCAGTTGGCGAAAAGACAAATTGGGAAGATTTTGAGGTTAAGAGATGGTGGGTGGGATTTAAAAAGAGTGGATGCCACCGAGGCGTTTAGAAGCGGTTTTAGAGTGATAGCGGTGGTGGTGGTGGTTCGCGGGTTTCGGAAATATGGGAAAAACAAGTGCTGGAGCCAAGCATGAAGATTGTGAAGCGTTTCTTGGATGAGTAGGTTTTCCAGCTGTTTACAGTTTTTTTTTTTTTTTTTTGAATTTTGTTTTTATTTTTATAATTTTTAAATTAATTTTCCACTGATGATTGTAAAATGTTGTTTCATAAGTTGCGGTTAGTTGGTTAGAGGTAGTTTAGCAGCACCTGGGTCTGACCCATGGGACCATATATTTGGCTCGGACCATTTTTGAAGCAATAGGACTCTTTTGGTCTTTTCTGATAAATTTATAGCCAATTTCCACACTTTTTATTTGTCTTAAACCCCCAAATGTTTGATATTTTGTTTGTTTCCCTTCTACTTTTAAGTACTTGAGGAGGGAATGTTAAATTTGAATGGAAAAATGTCAAAAAAATAAAACAAAAACTATTTTTTTTTTTTTTTGTTGGTTGGTAAAGGTTATTCGATAAAGTAAAATAACAATAACTCGGGTTACATGTGTTTAATTTTGATGTAACTGATTAAACTTTATCCTCACCATATTTTTTTGTAATGTTGTTTTTAGCATCTTGCTAGTTTAATAAAATTTTCACCGTTCAAAAAAAAAAGAAAAAAAAGGAAAGTCAAAATTGCAAAATTTATACAAAGAAAAACATGTCAAAATATGGGGTACTCGGTACACTAGATGTTTGCCATTCAGAAAGAAAAAAAAAAAAAAAAAAAATTTTTGTCAAATGCTATAGACTGCATTATTTAGATTCAAATTTAGACCAGCTTAAAAAAATTTCAAGGTAACGACATTATTTAGTAAAAGTAAGGTCTTATTGATGATTATATGTGTTTTTTTACTGTGCTATAGTATCATTTATCCATTAATGACATGCAACCTACAAAATTAGAAACAAGTCTCTGCATCTCAAAATATTTCTCAAACCGATCATATATTTGCCTCTAACAAAGATGTGTACTTTCATTACATTTTTCTGCAAATTATCCTAATCCTACATGAACGTCTTATTGGTTGACCTAGACCAAATTTTGTCATCGTATCTTGTTTTAAAGCGTATAACAGTTGGCATTTTGGAAGAATCCGAATAAACAATTAACAAATGGACACATAATATTACAAAAGTTGACCTTCTCTTTTGTTGTTTGCTGCCCAAAAGGGCATCCTTGGACGCATCTTTTAAATTTAATCTTAAACTTTAAACTTAAACTAAATTATCATCAAAGGTGCTGAAAGAGATGACGTCTGTTTTTTGGTTTTGGTTGTTTTGACGGTTGTTTTTATCTTGCAAATTTCGTTGTCATGTGAAATTGAGAGATTCATTGTATGTTTAGTGACATTTATCCGCAAAGAGTAAGAAGAATTATTTAACTCGTATAATAGATGTATTGACATGTGTCATGTATGATGTATTCATAAGAGCACACGGTATTGTAACGCAAATTCAACGCCAATCTGGTGTGGCCTAGCACTTGATAGGTGTTACTACGCCGGGTCCCAAGCAATTCCAATGCCGCTAAGCTCCAAGCTAGCATGTTAACGAGCGTTTGAGGAGAAAAGATGATCGGGGTGTTTGAGAAAAAGGAAAATTAAATTAAATTGTGGATCCCAAAAAACTTGTTTTTGACTTGTTATGAATGAGGCCGTATAGTGTGTAAATGTTAAAAAAAAGGCAAAAATGCATATATATCCCTCCCAAAGTGAATAATTGCATATATATCTTTTCATGTTTTTTAAAGATATAATCTGATGGTTTTATATCATACTTTGAATATATACGCATTTGCATTTTCGATGCGGATATATATCTGAAAAGTAAAATGACGTTGAGGTAGACTAGAAAAGAAGTTTTGGCATGTTACTATACTTGTTACTTATGTCTTGTTTCCTGGTCTTTTTCTCTTCAAGCATGTTTTTGTCTCATGTATGTTGTTATTTTATTTTATTTTTATTTTATGTTATTTTATTTTATTTTTATTTTATGTTATTTTATTTTTATTTTTTGTACTTTCTATCATGCAGCTTTTATCAACAACAATTTTGATCCTTTAACGCTCAATTTTCAAGTTTTTAGAAAAGGAAAATGGAAAACAATAGGAAAGGGAAAAGAAATGGAAAAGGAAAGTAAGTGTTAGCTGTTATGTTCTTGAGATAGAGGAAAGGAAAATGAAAGTAATCATAATCATGTTCTTCAGTGAGAGGAAAAGGAAAATAACTTGGTCAAATTACATATATGCCCTTTAATTATTAATGTCAAATGTTTTAAAAATGGTATATTAATCTTTACACAATATATGTTTTCGTTTCCTTTCCCTTTCCTCCCAAAAGTGGGAGTAAGATTTACTTATCAAATTTTCCTCTCTATTTCCTTTCCGTTTCACTTTCCTCTTTTAAAAAAGACTCAAGAACACAAAAAACTTTCCGTTTCTTTTAATTTCCTCTTCCTTTTTAACTCGAGAACTGAGCGGGTAAGGGTGCTTGTGTCTTAATATCACTGTGGAAAGAATAAGATCGAAGATAGCGTGCCACATGGTTTTCAATATATATAGAACAAAAAAATAGAAATACAATACAAGTATACAACTATCTGACTTTCATCCCCTTGCCATTCTTGAAAAAGTTTCATTGTTTTGAAAATGATTCATAATTTCTCGAACAGAAAACTTACAATACCTATATTATCATGTTAGAGAATTATTCTCAGAATGTAAAACTACATGCAGTAAGATGGTCTTATCCACCCAGCTTGCCATTAGAACTTGTTTATAAAGATAAAGAGTAACATGACCGTGTTCAATAAAAAATGGTGAATGTAGAATGAAAGGTGGTCTTTCCAATGGTGGCTACTTAAACAGTGGTCCAACATCCTAAATTCCCAATGCTTGTTTGGTCTTTACTCATGATTATGACCGGCCTCAAATATTGAAACGTGAGTTCAGGGAATGACACCCTGTCTTTGTTTCTCCCAACCCAAGGCTCACTCCTTATCAGTTACACTCGGTGCAGTGGTAGTGAACATTATTATCGTCAATTTAGTGTCATATTATTTTTTTCATCAACAACCAATATCACCCCTAACAAGGTGAAATAAGACAAATAACTTTATATAGGATTATGTGCATAATATATCATAATTAAATAGGGCTAATGGCCTCTAAATGTATCATAGTTATTATAATTAAACGGGGCTAATGGCCTCTAATTGTTAGATGCATATAGAAGGAAATCATGACAACTATGATATTATCAAGCCATTAACCATAATTAAATACTATCATTAACATATGAGATCGTTGGGTCACACACAATAACACGAGACATCAAGTTTATGTTTTTATCGTAAATGACTAAATGCATAAATGATCTAATAAAGCGAAAACATGATTGAGCTTAATCAGTTATACTTGGTCATAAAAAGTAATGGCTTAAACCAAAGGACCATATGGAAATCATGGAAGCCCATCTGGGACTTCTTAGGTTCTGCTGCCCCTTATGAGGTTGCATGGAGCTAGGGGATGTGTGGAGCTTGGACTTTGATGTTTTTCAAAAGCATTAAATTTATTTATGCTAGTTTTACTGATTTTCTTACTAAAACACACAAGACAAGTATACTCTTTGAAGTTAAGTATTGGTAAGACCAAGCCGTTTCACAAGGACTTATGTTATTCTCACTATCACAGAAGTAAAGGCTTATATAGACTAATTTTACATAAATAAGCAAAAAAAAAAAAAAAAAAAAAAAAACGGCTTTATGCAAATTCAATAACGAGACAAGGGTGATTGCTTCGAGTAGACTATATAACTCAGAAACGTGGTTATGATTATGATGACCAAATCGGTTATAAACACAAAGGGTGGATTTCTCAATTCATTGACTATGATTCACAAATTGATAATTCTCGTCAAAATCACTTTTCTCACAAATCATGCATTAGACACAACCAATCAATTCAAGACTTATGCAATTTAACAAAGACACTTTATTTTCATAAAATCTCAAAGTTACTAGCACACATATGTGTAGTTGTTTATCGAATTCCCTATGCGGATCTCTCTAACCAAAGGAAAAAAACACATAGACAAACTCTTGTAAATGGTATTGGGCATGGTCATATGTTGTTCGTCTTAATGGTGATCCGAGTAAGAAATTTGCCAATTTACGTACCTTAATCGCCTCTACTGGTAATGGAGCTGATGTTGCAGTATCTAAAGAATTAGTCCTACATTAAAGAGCATTTTGAGAACGCTATTTATGGGTTCTTCTGGGTGAAAGAGTTGTGTATCATGTGTGTTAATACAACTAAACCATAAAAACGTTTATTTATATTTTACGATCTTCTAATGTTTTGTCGATAACAAACGTAAAATCATTTTAACGAAATAAATAAAATATGTAAAAGCTTTGAGCCAATAGTTTACTAACACACTTATACTAAACATATTAAAACCATCAAAGCATGTTTAGTTAAATAAGTTATATAAAACGAAAGACATTTTTATAAAAAACTTACAAGTAATATTGTTTACTTATATTTTATAAAAATATATATGTACTATGTATATGTTATAATGGGTAATAATGGGTAAAAACCAAAGTCCATAACCCATGACCCAAGACCCATGATCCATTGACTAGGTACAATGAATCTTGTTGGGTAAGAACCGAAGTCCATAACCCATACCCATGGAGCATGATCCATAACCCATGACCCATTGCATGACATCATGCATGAAGTCATGTTGTATATTATCCATGATCTATGACCCAAAGTTCATGACCTATGACCCAAGATCCATAACCCATTGACTAGGTACATTGTATCTTATTGGGTATCCATGATCCAAAGTCCACGACCCATGGTCCATAACCCATAACCCAGTTTGCAACCCAAAATTCAGACTAAGCTGACCCAGCAGCCGAATCCCTGGAAATTAAACTGGCCGGATCCCTTGGTTGAGGGATCCGCCGGAACCATGGGACAATAGGCTTGTTTTGCCTATAAATAGTGAGCCATTTCTCTTTTTCTCACTACCCCTTTTAGACATACTTTCTCTCTATGTTCTAACCTCTCTAACCACAGATCCAAATGATCATTCTATGTAGTTTTATCTTTGTGTAATTCTCTTGGTTCCTCTTAAAGGCGAGATCACCACATCTTGAAGACGTGCAAGCTCAAGGCCATGAGTTGCTAAGCTTTTCATCATCAAGACCACTGAAGTGCATCTTGTTGATAGTTCTTTCTGTTGTTCTCGTATCGCAAATTACAAAACAGTAAATTAGGCTAAGTGTGATCCATGACTAAAGCAAGGTAATTGAAAAACTCAGTTTAAACAAGATAACTATTTTTAGTGCACATTAGATTTTTAAACGTTTATATTCTTTATTAAAACGAATCAAAAAGAATATATTACCCAAGTGTTTGCGGAACAAGACTTGGGATTGAATGACAAGTATGGTGTGCACTCCTAACGCTTAGGCTAAGTCTAAGCACAACTATTAGGAACCACTGAGCTATCTCAGGGACATAGTCGTATTTGGAGGAGTGAAAGTTGCTTGTATGTGTTTTCACAATTAATGCACAAGCTTAACTTTCAGTCCAAACTTATGGCTATTTATACAAGTATGGAATTTAACTATATCCTAAATGTGAAGTCCCAAACCTTGGATCTAGAACACTTAACTTGCAAACGTGTTAGTTTCCTTGGATGGTTCCAAAACAACAATGAGAAACTTTGTTGTAGATGCACACAAGTATGCGGAATCTACTTGAATGCACTTAGAAGATTAATGCAAAAACACTGTAACACCAACAGCTTCAATATTATTAATCAATAATACGAGTACTCTCCTAGTACTAGGGTTTATAACCTTGAAGCTTTACTTTAGACGGCTAGAATATGAGATGTATGTTTAACCTAGCTAGGATCTCCTTTTATACACTAAGGAGATCCCTTACAAAGATAACTATGGACTAAGTATATCATATCTTCTATTGGAATAGAAGATATACTGTTACAACTCCTACACGACATTCCTTACTTACATCAGTACAAACTTAAAGCTATCGGTACTAACTTTCTCACTATCAGTACTAACTAGTTAATACTTATCATCAGACACTATCAGTACTAACTCTATTACAATAAGTATTAACTTCAATAAGCGTATTTCCCAAAAATCCTCCCCTAAACTTGTGATTGGGTTTCAGAATCACAAGTTTTCATCAGTCTTTGAGGATTCTTCCAAACTTCACTTTTTGCTAGGTCTTCCAGCCTGATCAAAAATCTTTATCAGCAACTCCTTAGCCATTTCAACTGCATTGCCCATCTTTAGCCCTGCTGAAAGCATTTCCAGAAGTGTTCCTAAGGCAAGTGGGTAGGTCCTTTCAACCAGCATGTATATATCTGTCCCATTGCGTGTAGTGACCAAATGTAGTCTACATGAATCAAGCAATATCCAAGACAGTTCTTCCTCTCCATGTTGATACTTCCATTGTTCTCCAGCTGGATCAGGTTCAAATATATTCTGCAACTCAAAAAGTAATTCCAGATCCTTATCATTATCTGGATCTCTATTCTTGAACATGTTCTTGACCAATTCCCATAACTTGAGCAAATTATCCATGTCTATAGATGCAAACAGATCCACCAAGTATAAGTAAGCACTTGTCCTTCCACCTGCTCTGTGAATCTGCCAATGTCTCTTTCCATCTTCATTGTAGATATCCCAGCCAAGTATTGGATACCTAGTGTTGATGGGCTCTGAATATACTGCCTCTTTCGGAGATTCAATCAACATCATCTGATTCAGTTCCTCTTCAGTAAGTCTACCTTCATCTTCAGATGCTTTCAATCTTTTGGGTGTAGACGAGGAACCTCCTTCTTCAGATGGTATTTTAAAACTTGCAATGGGATCAATGGGTTGTGAGCTTTTGATGAAATCAGCATCTGACATAGATCTGAAGTTGAGTATGTTTCTTTGAGTTTTGTCAGCTAGCTTTTGAAGAGTTTCCCATGCCAATTGGTTGAGCTGCTTCAAGGTCCTCTTATCTTCACCTTGATACTTGATGTATTTGCAAAGATACATCTTTTGCTGACTTTTGTTGGGAGGTTTTGAGGCCTTTTCAACTTCCCTTTGCTGTCTGAATTGGCTCTGTCTTCTAGCCAATATTTCACTAAACATCTGAGCTGCTTCATTAACACTTTTTCCTTGATCTTGTTGCAGCTTCTGTTGTACCTCTTGAGTAGCTTCAACTCTGGCTCTCATGTCATCCCAAGTTTGCCAATCTTCTTCAATTTTAGCCATCTTTTTCTTCTCTTTCTCAGCAGCCTCCCTTTGCAATTCTTGCTTATTCCATTCAGCTTCTAACTTCCTTGCTGCTTCTTCGTTCAACCTCTCAATCTCAGCCCTGGATAACTTCTTCTTCTTAGGTTCTTCTTCAAGTATCCCTTTTCCTTTATCATTGGGATCAATCTTTGGAACTGAGTGAGTTGGGGATGGTGGAGCACTTCTTTCTTTAATGGTAACTCCTTTTTCTTTGGGTTTGGTTGCTGCTGATTTGGTCTTCTTTCTCAGATACAAAACAGGTGGCTTCTTGTAGGTTGGAGAGATAGGGACTGACTTCTTCAAGCTTTGAAGTCCCAGAACTGCATGTGTCTTTCTATTCTCTTCATCACTGTCTTCTTGAGGAGTAGTAGTGGTGATGATAGCCTCTGTAGTTGTGGTTTGTTGTAATTCAGCAGCCATTTCAAGGATAGGAGATAGTACTGATTGAGGAACACCAAAAGTACTAACTGTAGTGCTATCAGTACTAACTACAACACTATAAGTACTAACTGGGATAGTACTGATAGTGCATGTAGGAGTACTGAGCACTTGTTCTGCATGTGTGGTTGGCTGAACATCTTCTTCATCATCAAGGAAAGGGCTTTGAAAGTCTTGACCACCCTGCCACTTGTGAAGTCTCAAACCTTGGATCTAGAACACTTAGCTTGCAAACATGTTAGTTGCCTTGGATGGTTCCAAAACAACAATGAGAAACTTTTTTGTAGATGCACACAAGTATGCGGAATCTACTTGAATGCACTTAGAAGATTAATGCCAAAACACTGTAACACCAACAACTTCAATACTATTAATCAATAATACCAGTACTCTTTCAGAGTTATAATGTTGTGAATCTGCAAGTTGCTCAACACTTAAATCTATATTATTTTTGATTGTAGTAACTTTCTCTAGTTCTTCTTTTTACACATTTATGGTGATGTCTTTAAAAAAGATTTCTCTATTAAGCATAGCAGTTGTTTCAGTAAACTTTGATTCATTTTCTTTATAGTGCACAATTTGTTTTTCTAAAACTGCTAAGCCTCTTTTATGAGTTGCTAAGTTATACTCAGTTTTAGAAAGTTCTTCAGACACATTATCAAACATGGTTTTTAGCTCTAGATATTTGTCTAATGGAATGCATGTATCTGAACAATTAAGTACCTCAGATACCAAAGCCATGTTGATTGGGGTCTCTTCTTCGTCAGCCATGAAGCTCCAATCATATCCAGAACCATCAACAGCCACCATTACTTTTGAAGAGGAGTTGTCAGCATCAATGTGTCTCCCCTTGCTCCTAGGGCTTCCGCATTCCCTGGCAAAATGCCCAAGCTAGCCACATTTATAGCATTCAACCTTTCCCTTATCAAACCCAGCAACATCTACATCATTGATCTTAATCTGCCTTCCAGTTTTCTTCATGAACCTTTTTGCTCTCATGCTGATCAGGGAAATGTTTCATTTGATGTCCATCTCTTCCATGTCATCTTCATGGATTTGTCTCGCATCATCATGAGTGATCTGGGATCCATGACTCTGCTCACTATGAAAGCATAGATTGTGCCTTCATTAATGCCTGCAGTAGTGGTTACAGGGCCATCAGTATTAACATTAGTACTAGGAGTACTAACATCAAAACTACCCACATCATTGCTAGTGACAGGGTGAGCCACAAAAGCTATGTTTTGTGATTCAGAACTGGAAGATGCAGCTGCTTTTCTTTTCATGTCTTGTTCAATCACCTTAAAGCTGTTGAACAGATTGTCCAACTTCATGGTTTCGAAATCTGGCTTGTTCTTCCATACAATGACATGAGTGTCCCATTTTGGTGATGGAAGACTTCTAACAAACCTGAGGTTAACATCTTCTATGGAGAACTCCACATCCAATACACCGATTGACTAACGAGTTTTGAAGCCTATTATAAAGCGAGTCAATGGACTCGGTTGCACCAAAGATGAAGTTTTCAAATTCTTGCTTCAACAGATTCTTTTGAATTTTCTTGGTGATGAAATCTCCACCAAATCTGGTTTCAATGGCTTTTAACGGACTACGAGCATCTTTGTGTTTGTTGAAGGTGAGTTGATGATCATCGAAATTGCCATAAGTAAAAGACTTGGCCTTGAGATCATGCCTCTTAGAGCCATTTCTTCATTAGTGATAGGATCACCTTTTCTTAGTAACGGTCTTACCAAAGAACTTCTTCATGGACGGTGCGTTTGTAAGAGTCTCCATAAAGCACAATGTTCCACGACTTGAAATCAAGTACCAAGAAGTCTTGCTCTATGCACATTATCCGAGTTCATATTCATGTGGTCGCAACTTAGGAACTCATTATGACGATTGGATTGCATTGATTCGAAATCCATTTCTTCTGATTTCTCAACACAGGATCTTCTAAAAACAAAGCTTCAGGACACAAGCTCTAATACCACTTGTGAAGTCCCAAACCTTGGATCTAGAACACTTAGCTTGCAAATGTGTTAGTTGCCTTGGATGGTTCCAAAACAACAATGAGAAACTTTGTTGTAGATGCACACAAGTATGCGAAATCTACTTGAATGCACTTAGAAGATTAATGCAAAAACACTGTAACACCAACAACTTCAATATTATTAATCAATAGTACGAGTACTCTCCTAGTACTAGGGTTTACAACCTTGAAGCTTTACTTTAGACGGCTAGAATATGAGATGTATGTTTAACCTAGCTAGGATCTCCTTTTATATACTAAGGAGATCCCTTACAGAGATAACTATGGACTAAGTATATCATATCTTCTATTGGAATAGAAGATATGCTGTTACAACTCTTACACGACATTCCTTACTTACATCAGTACAAACTTAAAGCTATCAGAACTAACTTTCTCACTATCAGTACTAACTAGTTAATACTTATCATCAGACACTATCAGTACTAACTCTATTACAATAAGTATTAAATCCAATAAGCGTATTTCCCAACACTAAAAGACAAACTGGCATAAGCTATAGAGACAAAATATTGATGCATTTTATCTCTGTTTACAAGAACCTATATTGGGTAATAGACAAGGTAGCTTTCTAGTTGTCAGTGATGATACTGGTCTTGGTTGTTAACCTTTCAGGGAAAGTTTGACTTATGGCTGATAAGGCCTCCTCCTTATAAGTTCAAACTTATCCCACATTGTCCCGCCCATTCTTTAGTCTTCTTGTCTTCAGCCTTGGTCTTCAGTATTGGTCTTCAGTTTTGGTCTTCAATGATTGTAGTTGATGAGGAGTTATAGGGTTCAGTGAGTTATTGTCATCACTCACTGAACCAATCATCTTCTTCTTGACTCAGTCTTCACCTCTTGAGATCCGCCTCACTGAATGGAGAGACGTTTCTTCTAAGTATCGTTCTGAGCGTCTTGAAGATGACTCACTAAGTGACTATGCGCTCAGTGACTTGTTTGTGTTTAAGGTCATAAACACTTAGGGTATTTTCTATTCAAATCCAAGAATTAAGGGGTTTGGGTACTGACTGGACCCAACACTTTCCTCCCTCCATAGTGTGTCGTGTTGAAGGCATTGGTGTGAAGTGCCGAAGGTGTACATACGATATGGTGCGTCGATGTACAACTTGTGTAGTTTGGGTTAAAGGATATTGATATCCTTTCCAGTATTGTAAAAAGGAGTGTGTCTCCTTTGGGTAGTAGTTCCTCCTTTGTAATGGAACTCGGTATCTAGCCTTGTACCGGATAAAGTGTAGGCGGCGTTGTGATAGATTTGGTTCTACCTCGTGAAAAACTCGGTGTCTAGCCTTGTACCGGATCAAAAAACCTTCAAAATGCTCCAAAAATGGTTCTTCCATCTATTTCCAAGATCCAAAAATAAGTTCTGTAACCCTAATTTGTTCCCCACATTGAATACTTGCAATTGATTGTTGTTTTCCATAATTGTTCATGTGAAAAGGTAATTTATGTCATATAGTTAATGTTTTATTACCCCAATTGTATTAAATTATTGAAATATTTAATTTTTGATTTTCTAGGGTTTCCAAAAATTAGGCTTTTCATTATTTTAATTTTTTTTTTGGTTTTTACAGGTCTGATGGACAGACCAGAAAATGTTGTCTTCAAAATACACCATGGTGGTGTATTTTTCTTTGATCCTCTCAGGTATGAACAAGGCCAAGTAACTATCATGAATGCTTGCTCAATAGACAGGGTGATGTTTAATGATTTGTGTAACATTTTAGTTGCTAAGCTTAATGATAAAATTTCGGCTTTGTTTTGTTGCATTCCCGAGTTAGACATAGACAATGGAGGTTTAAAAATAACTGAAAGGGATTCAGATCTCCAAGTTGTATATGACCTTGCTAAAATACATGAGAAAGTAGACTTGTATGTAGCCCATGAACCACAACTCTTAGCTGACTGCTACTATCATAACTTATGTTTAGAAGGATCAGATGAAGAAGTTACTTCTGCTAGGAAAGAACATGAAATAAGAAAGAAACATGTTGGTAATATGTCTGTTGAGGAGCTCATTGCATGGGCTGAGGAAGAAGCAAAATCTCCTTATTTAAGGTATCCCTCTAATAAGTCTAGACCACTAAGAAATGTTTGTAAAGGAAAGGTTTTGTTTACTGGTACCTATGATGAGTATGATACAGGATTAGATTATGGCGTAATGTTAGATGACAATGAGGTAGGTCAGGAAGATCTTGTCGCTAAGTCCAATGATTTGGAGAACAACGGTCAGTCTTTTCCAAAGGACAATGTAGTAGTTGATCAGGTTGCTAATAGGTCTAGTAATGGTGACAATGTGGATAATGTATTTGATACGGTTGTTGTTGATAATATTGTTCACAATGTGGTTGAAGAGCCTAGTATTGATGATGAAGTTCTTGCGAGATAAAACAAACTAGACAAAGGTAATGGTGTAATGAAAAAAGAAGATAGTGTTAAGAATAAGAAAAGAAAGAGTGTCCCTAGGGGTTATGGTATCTCAATTAGAGAAAATGATAGTCCTTTATCTTCAGAAAATGAGAGTGATGACTCTAAAAAGTCTTTTGATTATGGCCAATATTCTTCTGAAACCGAGGGTTATGAGTCAGAAAAGTCTTTTGATTATCTAAGTGATGTTGAGGATGAAGTTGATAAGGTTTTAAAATGTACCTTTTTGAGGGGTCGTTTAAGCCCTTATTTGATCACTTTTGTATCCGTTATTGCTTAATATCGTTCCTTTTCACTTTTAGGTCTCTTGAAGGTAAACTAACTGTAATGGCACTTATTTGGACGAAAAGGCGGATATATGAAGAAAATGGCCAAAGTCAAGAATCGTGACACTCAAGTCGCTAAATTACAAGGGGACGGCGTCATCGCTTGTCTGCGACGCCGTCGGAGGAATTTGTGACGACACGTAAGAGAAATTGCTAGTTTTTGGAGGACGGCGTCGGGCTTTAAAAGAGTAGGCCGTCGCAACTCGGGCGGCCTAGATTCAATCCGACGACGTCGAAGCTAAAGAGGACGGCGTCACAAGCATAAGGTGGCGCGTCACAAGATTAACTTGCCAGAGCGAAACCCTAATGGCGGCGACGACGGCGTCACAAATCATAAGGTGGCGCGTCGCACATGTAATCTTATATATAGAATCCGAATTTTTCGGTTTAGAGAGGAGTCTTTTGGGTAAACTTTTGGAGTAAAACCTAAACCGAACCAAGGTCGTATTTTAGGGTTTTAAACCTATCTTACACCAAGATAAGTTGTTTACTTCATTAATTTAATTATGTCTTCAATTATTTGTGTGTATGCTTGCATGTTCTCCATGTCCGGCTAATTTATTTGTGTGTTTGCTTAGGAAATATGAAACTTAATTATTGAATATTGATTGGTTGTTTCTTATCTTAGTTGATTAATGATCTAGTAATGCGATAGGTCATTCGTTGTGTACTTAATGCTTGATTAATCTTTGTGAACCTTAGGTTATAGCACTTTGAGTTGTTGTAAGCTAAACTATCCAAAGAGGCCGTAGAGTTAGAGTTTATCATCCCTAGTGGGTTTTGTAGACGAGACCCTTTGGTAACTTCAAAGAGTAGGGAGAAACGCATACCCTACAACTTTAGACACACAACGCAACCAGGAATAAGGACGTGACAATTCAACCACCAATAGAAGATAATATAGGAGTAGTAAAACCTAAGTAAACACATCTTTAAACTATCATACGAGCACACAATAATTAGACATAAGACTACCACCACCTTAGTTTAGATAATTAGATAATACTAGAGTAATCGGTAGAAATACCAACCCCCCAAATCCAAACCCCGAGATTCGTATTTTTCCTTTTCTAAAAACATAAAAGATAAAAATAATCTTCCTCAACCCCAACCTTAGCGTAGTAACTTCTCACTAGCATTCCTATTCCCTGAGAACGATATCAATTCCGTGGCTTACCCTAATACTACACTACAACGATTAGGTTCACTGGCTAGGGTGTTGAAAAACTTGCTCGACGAAAAGGAAGTTCCTTTGACCCCGAACGCGCTGTGTAAGCGTATCAGAAGTCATTGAGCTTAGAAAAAGAAATATTGAGTCTAAAAAATAGGGGTGAAGATCATGAGGATACTGAACCAGCTATTTATGATGACATAGCACCATCACTTGATCATATTGGTGACACTTTTGGTGAGATAGTTAGAGAGCATGAACATTGTATGGAATCTTTAATGATAAAATCAAAGGTAATGGAGTGGGAATCTCATACCCTTTTGTCATGGTAGAGAAACATGATGAAAAATATCCAATACATGATGATCAAAAACATTGGAGACTCAAGAAACATGTGGTAATGAATTCACTTATTTCATAATTCTTTATGTCATATAATTAATAACTGTTATATTTTACTTATACCAGCGTTCTTGTTTTCTTCACAGCTTGGAGAAAAGTATGTAAATCATGAGCAGTTTAGGGAAGCTCTTACCTATTATGCATTGGAAAATGGGTTTTCATTGTGGTTTGAGAAGAGTACTACACAAAAGGTTATCACTAGGTGTGGTCGAAGGAGAGAAGTTATAAAGGATCCAAGTAAATGAAAACAAAGGGTGAATAAGAAGTATCCAACTGCTCAACAGGTCAATGAATGAAAGTGGAGATGCTATGGGAAGACGTTGAAAGAACATAATACTTTTCATGTTATTTCATTAACAGATGAGCATACATTTGTACGTGACTTCAATTATTGAAGGCTTATAAGCTTCAAATGGATTGCAAGAAACTTTGGGGATAAAATCAGGATGAACCCAAAGATTACATTAGTTGTTATACAAGAATTGGTCATGACGAAATACAAGTGTAAAGTTAGTTCTACTCAGTGTTTGAATGCAAAGAAGTATGCCTTGAGTGAAGGTGAAGTTGCTATTCAAGATCATTATGGATCACTAAGGTCATATGCAAAGGCAATTTCATAATCAAATGTGGGTTCAACTGTCAACGTATGTATCACAGTTAACCTAGATGACAAGACCTACTTTGACAAGCTCTATGTATGTTTACATGTGTTGAAAGAAGGTTGGAAAAAGGGTTGTAGAAAGATACTTACATTGGATGGGTGTTTTTTGAAAAAACCAAACTGTGGTGAAATTTTGATAGCTGTTGGAAGAGACGAAAACAACCACATATTCCATGTGGCATGGGCTGTGGTGAGAGTTGAAAACAAAGACAATTGGAGTTGGTTTCTTCAATTGTTAGCTGATGATTTGATGATACCATTTGGTTATGACGTGAAACTAATGTCTAATAAGCATAAGGTTAGATATATTTTTCAGTTTTGAAATTCTCATAGTTTCTTTGACATTGTTATTTCTAACTGTGTACACTTTTTCAAGGGTCTCATTGAAGCTGTTAAAGAAGTAATGCCTCTAGCAGAGCATCGACAGTGTGCATGCCATATTTATGAATGATTCAAAAACAATTCAGTGGAGTTGAGTTTCGCGGACTCTTCTGGGCTGCATCCAAAGCTTCATACCCGCAACTCTTTAAGAAAAATATGCAGAAGATCAAGACAACTAATACCATAGCACATGAGTTCTTGGAGAAAAAAGACCCAAATACTTGGCCAAGAGCTCTTTTTAAAGATGGTGTATGTTGTGAGGCTATTGAAAATGGTTTCAACAAATGCTTTAACTCAGTTTTGTGTCCAGTAAGGGATAAACCAATCTTAACTTTGTTAGAGTCAGTAAAAGTTACAGTCATGGAAAGGATAAACACTATGAGAATGCTCTGTGAAAAATGGACTGGTGACATTTGTCCAAACATCCAAAACGTCTTAGACCTTTCCAAGGATAGCCAAAGGTACTTTCAAATTTCATAATACTAAACTTTGTTAAACTGTTTGGACTTACGCCATATTATCATTAACATTAAAAAAAATTTAACTCCTTACTAGGTTTTGGCATGTCATTCCATGTGGTGGAAATCAGTTTGAAGTCAGAAAGGGCTATGATTCTTTTAAAGTAGATGAGCCAAAGAGGACATGCTCTTGTAGGATGTGGCAATTGTCAGGTTTGCCGTGTTCACATGCAATTTCTTGTATATTTAAACTAAATAAGATGGTTGAGGATTATGTGCTTGATTACTTAAAAAAGGATAGGTATATGCTAGCCTATAGTGAGTACATTAAACTTGTGGATGGCATACACTTCTGGCCTGACTGTAGTAACTTATCTAGGATATTAGGTCCCTTACCAAAGAAAATGCGTGGTAGGCCTAAGAAAAAAAGGGTTAGGGCAGCACATGAACCAAAGTCAGGTAATAAGATTTCTAGAGAAGGTGTTGTTATGACTTGCCATAATTGTGGGGAAACTGACCATAACAAGAAGGGTTGTAAGAAAGAACCTATACCAAAACCACCCAAAGAGAAAGGAAAAATAGGCAGACCAAAAAAGGTGATACCCACAGAACAACTCTTGGTTGATGAAAGTGATATACATGTATTTGTTAACAATAGCATTGATGAGTTTGAAATGGTTGAAACAAATAGAAATATTGTGGTCACATTTACGGTTGGGAGGAGAGTTTACACAGGAAAAAACTTTGAAACTAGGAAGAAAGGTAGCTTTGGATATGTTAAGATGAGAGGTGGGAAGAGTAAGTATGGTGGACTAATACCCACACAAAGAATAGGAAGGATGGGAGCATGGCTAGGAACTGGTGCTGAAACTTCTGTGACAATTGAGGCTTGTGAACCTCTTCATGCAGCACACACAACAAGTACTATAACATCACTTGAATTAATACACTTCTGTACATGTTGCAAAAAAAACTTACATGCTTATTTTTCAGGGTCAAAGAAAAGAAAAAAAAAACCATAGTGTAAACATACATGGGACACAACAATCACAAGTTCTTGGGATATCACATGAAGCTGCAACAAGGTTTGGAAAGAGGTGGAACATCAGCCACAAGGGGTAGAATGACAAGAAGAAGCTTGACACAGTCAAGATTTGCTGAACCACAAGCAAGAGAAGAAACAAGAAGAGTTGCATCTGCTGGGCCACAGCCCAGGAAAGAAAGAGCAAGACCACAACAAAAACCTCTTTCTCTAAGAATGAAGAGTCAAATAATTCTCCGTAAGAAATATTATGTTCTAGTTACAGGTCCAGGATCAAGTTTGGAGAATGAAATAGTTGGATTAAATTCCTTCAAGACTTTGTTAGCACATATTTTGGGAAATTTGTATTTTGTGCTAAAACTTCTAAGTACTATGATCTAAATTAGGTTTGTAAGTAGTAAGAAACTAATATAGTGTTGCACTTTATGCCACTATTGTGCCCTATTTTGTCCACTGAAGGGCTTAGTTTACTTAAAGTTGGTAGGAACCTGATATAGTGCTACATTTGATGCCACTGTATATGCTAGCCTATTTTATCCATGCAAAAGGCATATTAGAATAGGTTTTTGTGTTCTGGATGTAATAATGTAAAGTGTTGATGCACTAAGAATGGTTGTTATGAAAGAACACATGCATTTCAATGAAGCTTTCTTCTTTTATAATTGTTAAATTTGGTAAATGTAGTGTAGAAATGTTTACTTGTTAAATGGTATATGACTGAATAAATATGATGCATTACTGTCATGAACACAAAACTACAACCAATTCAATACCAAAATAAACTTAATAACCACATAGCATCCTTTCATTATAAAAAGAAAGTTAATAACATGAATGGTTCATTATATTGTCATGACCACAAAATACAACCAATTCACCTATTTGAAACCTTCTAAACTTACATACTTATTTTAAGGATAAAACAATGTCACATAGAAACAACACAATTATCAAACCAAATACAACCAACAAGAAACTGTCATACAGTTTTGTCTTGGACTTGAACGCATTCAATTCTTGGTAAATGACATCCATTGAAACTTCTTCACTAGCCTTATACACTGTCATACGACCCAATTGCACCTTCAAATCTTTGTCTCCTCATGTAAATTCTAGAATAGGTCTTTGTAATACTCAGAAGGTAATTCTTCATCAAAAAACCACACACCTCACATTTCTAAACACCATTAACACCAACAAAATTAGAAGACAAAAATGTAACATCTTTTAATAAAGAGGGTTACTGGTAACTTACCCGTGTGTGACAACCCTTAAATCTTCGACCAGGATTCAAGGGAGTCCAAGAAACATGATTTGAAATTGGAATCTTACAATCACGGTGCGTTTTACCATGGATTTCTTCAGGAGTATAGAATCTTCGTTTAGATCGACATGATGAACTTGATGAACGCATATTGCAAAGCTATTTTTTTAGGATGAATTGGGGAAGGTTGTAGGTTTTTAATTTGATACATGGATTAGGGTTTATGTCTGCACTGAAGAAATAAAAGGGGAAGAAGAATACGCTTTTTGATTTTTATAACCAAAGAAAATAGACAGTGTGACATGTTGATTTGGTATCAACCGGTACAGCTGGACACAACCGGTTGGGAGAGTGCAATATTACCCAAAAAAGCAAATAAAATGTCCTCAAAAGTAAATATTTTTTGTTCGCTATCTTAAAGAGAAAACGATGGCAAATATGATACTTTTTTTAATCATTTGCCGTTAATAAAACAGTTTATTCAAAATCACATGTATATTATACATCATTAACATTAAAAATGCAGGTAATATATATTGCTTATTCAGATAAGTATATGGTAAAGGAAGAAAAAATTTGATCTTCAATCATCTTTACTTAGGTGGTGTTTGTTTTTCATAAAGAGGCTTTTAACAACCTCTTAATCTAAACCGTTCAGACGCGGTCAGACATTTTGGTCATTTAGACCGTTTGTTTTTTTTCTTTTTTTTTTCCCGTTCAGACGCGTTCAGAAGTAGTAAGATCTTAATGGTCTAGACTTGAGAGGGGTGTCCGAAATGCCTCTTGCTGGAAAAAAAATACGAGCAAGCAAATGTGCGTTTTAAACATGAGTTTTTTTTACCGTTCAGATGCGGTCAGATTCAGACCGTTACGCCTCAAATTCAGATTCAGATGTGCGGTTCAGATTCAGATTCAGAGCCTCTTAAAAAACAAACACCACCTTAGTCCGGTATGGTTTAATGGTTTAATAGGCGATTTATGTATCTTCATTAGATTTAGGAAAATGATATTATAATATACTAAAAATCATCCAGGGGCATTGTAGCTACAGTACGTGGGCAAATTTCAATTTAGCCCCTGCTGTTTTTTATTTATTATAAAGTTAGTCATTAACAGTCGTTACCTAACAGTCGTGACTTAACTTTGCAACAAAATAATAACTTGAGGGACTGTTTATGTTCAAATATTAAGCAAAAACAACCCATATGTTTAAGTTTTATTTTCACCGTTAGTCCTTAAGGACTAAAATTGCAACAAACCGATACTTTCAGGGACTAAAACTGAAAATAACGCTGCTACAGTGCCAAACAGTAGTTGCTACAGTGAAAAACAGTGGGGAATAGTGCATGTACTGTAGCTAAGCAATTTACAAAAATGGTCCCTCACGTTAGCTGTAAATCACACCGTTATTCCCCCGTTATCGCTCTTTTGCAAATTTAGTCCTTAATAAAAAAATTATGACAAAGACTCCCGTACATAAAATAATAGAGGTCAATGTACTCCCACGGCAACGCCCGGGTTAACCTGCTCGTATATTTCTAATGTATGTTCATAAATATTCTCATGTGTTATGAATTGATTGAAAGATGATAATGTGGGCTACTGTTTTACTTATGTGAACTCTTGACATGTGTCATTAAGAATTATTTTAGAAGGATATTACTCTTAGATTTATTAATGAAACCGTGACTACCTACTCGTTTGCTAAAATGATCCCTGAGGACAAAGAAGAATTAGAGGAGACAAGCAAATTAAAATATAGAGAAGGAATAAACTAGATGTATTTTAACTTAGGCATTTTTTAACTTGTGGTATCATGACATTTGTTATTATAATTAATAAACTTAAATTATATGTTTAAATGTTAATTTATATTACTAATTTTCTAATTCTTTTTTAATTATCTTGATTAACTTTGTTTTATTTAGAAAAAATAGTTCTATTTTAAAGAATAATTTAGTTCATTTAATGCTTTTAAACAAGTGACATGGTAGCATAACTTAGAAAATCCCTTTAACTTATACTCCATAGTTAATATGATCCTAAATCACATCATGAATATAGAAGCATTATTAAGATTTCTATACTTGCTAGAGACTTGGTGTTAGAAACCAATGAAAAGATAAATCTAAGGGAAACATTAAACTATATATCATATTTGAGACGATTTGTTTTTTAGTTCAAAATAGGTCAAAAGCAATTTTGTTATAAGGCTTGCTTAATATACAAAGGTAGCAAATCTAGTATTATCGATATGAAAACAAACAAGTTATTTGAAATAGCAATATGATCCAAACTCTAAACCCTAAAATCTTAAACTAGTTTATATATAGACAACAAATCTAATTCCATGTAACAGGATCCTTTGATACTTGGAATAGTGCTTATCCACATATTCTCTTTAGATATTGTTCTCAAGTCTTCACATATTTCTATTTCTTGTAAAGATTTGAAAGGTATATATTCTTAAATATTAGTCAACTAGATGAACCCATATGATTATGTCTAAACTAAACCATC
The DNA here is from genome assembly GCA_022545495.1 of Chrysanthemum lavandulifolium. Taxonomy (NCBI): domain Eukaryota; kingdom Viridiplantae; phylum Streptophyta; class Magnoliopsida; order Asterales; family Asteraceae; genus Chrysanthemum; species Chrysanthemum lavandulifolium. The sequence continues at coordinate 261,388,393 of CM040241.1, read as the reverse complement.
GGGTGTTGGTTGATTAATAACGTTTGATAGGGTATTATCGTTGTCCATGTGAAGTTTAGTTTTGAAATTCTTATGATCAGATATTCACATGATGAATAATGACTTGCTAGCATTTAATACTATTATCGGATATATGGGATCATATATTTTGGTATTTTATCATTAAGGGCATATATAAATCAACTACTTGGTCAAGACTCTTAAGTGAATATCAAGGTCCTAGCTAAGCTAAGCTAATACTCCGTAAGAGTGCTAGGTATGGTAACGGCTCAACGGCGTTGAGACCGACGTAGCCGGTGTTATGGTTGCGTTACCATACCACAATCCTCACATTAAGGTCGTGTTGCGATTTACGTTGTTACATCAACGTCTACGTATGGACAAAAAAAAATTGCAAACAACCCCCTCAATTTTACTAACGCACGTATGTTGGGGTAGATGAAGTTGCAGTGTGTGTTTTCCAGATAGTGTGTGTGTGCGCGGGCAACAAGAGGTCGAAGATGAAGTATTAATAGATTTTTGCAATTTAGTCCCTGTGGTTTTTATAGTCTATTTTTTTTAAACTAAAATTAAATAACATTTTTATTTTTTACTTAGTTTGATTAAAGAAAAAGAGTGTAATTTATTTTTTATTTAATATTTTCACATGTTTTATAAATTTATGTTTATTTTTTTTAAGTATTTGTAATTTGTAATTTTTAAGTATTAAATTGTTGGGGCATTTTCATATATCCCCACATACACACCCATATTTACATATTTCCCCAAACAGTGCTTTAATAAGCTTGTACATCATGCATAAAAAACTTGTGTTTGGGAAAATATGTAAATATAGGTGTGTATGTGGGGATATATGAAAATCCTCCTAAATTGTTTAATAAATGAAATAGTTAAAAAAAGGTTAATTTGTAAACTGTAAATTTTTAAATGATGGTCACAAAAGTTGGTGTTATTTGGTAATGTGATAAAAGAGTATTTTTTTGTGTTATGTTATTTGATGTTTAAATGATGTGTCGTTAACGTAGTGAAGATTTTAGTGTTATTTGGTGTTACCACTCTTAGTGCTCTAATAGTTATGTTTTTGTTGGATGACAAAATAGAAAACATACCATGACTAACTATTTTGCTCAAGTGAAAATTCAAGCCCAAAACACATAAGTGATACACGTTTTTTAGGCCTTCAAATTTTCTAGCCATGCACGGTTCACATATCGCCAATATCGCCAGTGACAGAACTTGAACCATTTTATTAAAAGGGCTGAAATGTTTAAAATTAATTTTAAGAAGGGCCAAACTACTAAAACAAAAACTTAGCACTAGTTTAGTAAACAGATACACCAAGGACAAAAATATTTCGAGGGGCCATGACTCTCCTTAGCCCGCAAGAAGGTCCGTCCTTGCATATCACACACCATCATATGCAGCTTTGAGTGAATCAAAATAATCTTTCGCAATTGTGTTAGCAAAATTATTACATGAAATTTTTGGTTGTGACACTAGTAATTCTTGGATCAAAGGGTTTTGGCTTAATTGTTACCTACATCAGAAAAACTCATGGACTCACTGGAAAGATTTTGTGGATAAAAGGTGAAGGGTTCGAGTCTCGGCTCTTGCTCACTCCAGTTGGTGCCCCACTAGAACAAGAGAGTTGCTGGAGCTATCTCTTATGAGGTGAACAATGGCTGGTGCCAAAAGACACCTAAGATTAAGGTGTTCCCGCCAATTCACACATTTTGTGCATGGGTATTTCTTGGTCTTGCTCGGCTCAATCGACTTAAAGATTGATAGACCACAATGTTTGTTAAGAACGGGATCACCATTTAAAATGTTACAAAACCATGCATGTAGTTGCCTAGTACGTTAAACTTCAAGAGTTTGACCTATTGGACAACAATCTAGCTAGCAACTCTATATGTTCGCAATCATCCTTGATGAGGAAAGTAGGAAGTCATAACACATCTCATTAAGGTTGGATGCTTTTCAAACAGAGAAAAAGTACAACCTCACTTCTATATACTGATTTTTAGTGTACGATAGAAAATTGTATATCGAGTTTTACTCAAAAATGTAATCATAGAGACGAAAGGTGTCAAAAGTATTCAACCATATAGACCTTTAGACGACTAGACGTATAACTAGGGTCATGTAGCGTAGGGTTATTAATGCTACATTGACAACCTATCGTGTTACAACTTCCAAGGTCATTCATTCAATTTATGAAACCAATAATTCATGAATGAAGTTCATAACATTTATATCATAAACGTCAAATTGTATAAAACTTTAAAGAGTTGCAAGTATTTGAGACTTTGAGCCATATATATAGCTATATCACAACTCAAAACCGTGAGCCAAAATATATAGTAATTGCAACCTTTCAAGCTTTCAATTGCCGATTTAGTATATAACGAGTATTTAAAATATCTTGGTTTCGACTTTTAAGCTTGAGAAAGGCTTTTCAATCTTTTATCAAAACGACAACCTCGATTTATATAGAACTTCTTTTAAGCTTGAGAAAGGATTTTCAATCTTTATCAACAAATTTATTGGTGACATAAGAAGTTTGATATATTTATCCGTACAAAATTATGTAAACCTAGACAATATATTTGCATATTCTTATTCAAAAAAAATATTTGCATATTCACTTTTGGAAATGCATGTCATTGTCTTTCATGAACTCAAGAGATCGAAAATAAGAAGCTGCGTACGATTTTTCTCATTTTTGTTCTAGTGGAAAAATTATGTGGGGGACCTTCCATTCTCCTAGTTTTCTGGAACACATCAATTTCCCTTTTATTTTGTTTTAACCAAATCTCTTCTTCCATGACTTCTTCCTTTTAAAAAGTCACAGTAAGTAGTTAGTTGGTGAAAAATTTTCTTTTTTTTTTTAAATTTCAGAGAATGGAATGGTTTTTCTTGCAGAAAAGAGTTGAAAAGTTTGAAAATCCGTTTAGTTGGAGTTATATTTTCCTTTTTAAAAGCGAGGCGGTGGGCGGAGAGGTGGCGGCGATGGAAGGTGGGCGGCGATGGAAGGTGGGCGGAGTAGGCGTGATAAGAGTGGGGTGAGAGGAAATGGGTTATTATTTTAGAAATGAAAAAAGTGAGAAGGGTGTAATGGTATTTTCATTTTTTCTATTAAGAATTGGAAAATGAAAAATTTATATTTTTGAAAAATTATTTGAAAAAAGTGCGACTAAACGGGTTTTTAGTTTTTCCCTTTTCATATGAAAAATTTTCTGGAAAAATGGAGTATTTCTCTCCAACTAAACGGGCCCCTAGTTGCGGTCTTTTTTCATCTTACAAATGCGTCCGAAATCAAACGAGTATATATTAGAATTTGAATTTTATGAAATGATAGTTAAAATGTGTGAGGTTTCAAGTTCAAATTTTGTTAAGTGCAAATAACTTTGAGATTGTCACGTCAACCTTTTGAAAATGAACGTATTTACCTGATTTGAGTTTATGTAACGTTCAGTTCAAATCTCATAAATTAGTTGGCTAAAAAAAATATATGATTACCAAAATAGAATGATAGTTAAAATAAAAAAGAAACAAGAAAACAAGATATTGAAAAAAACCCTAAGGGGCGTTTTGTTGGGGAATTTGAAATTTCAGAATTTAAAATTCTAGAAAATTTAAATTCTTGAGAATTTAAAATTCCGAAATTTAAAATAACTTCGCACGTTTGGTTGACAGAAATTTATAAATATTTTTTATATTTTAATATAAATTTCATAAATATTCTATTTAAAAGTTTATAAAAAAATTTATAAAAAAAATTTATAAAAAATTTATAAAAAACTTTAAAAAAATTTATAAAAATTTATAAAAAAAATTTATAATAAAAGTTTATTAAATTTTTTTTAAAAAATTATAAAATATTTATAAAAATTTATAAAAAAGTTTAAAAAAGTTTATAAAAGTTTATAAAAAGTTTATAAAAATTTATAAAAAAAGTTTATAAAAGTTTATAAAAAAAGTTTATAAAAATTTATAAAAAGTTTATAAAAATTATAAAAGAGTTTATTAAAATTTATAAAAAATTAGTAAAAAAAATTTATAAAAAAAAAATTCATAAATATTTTATTTAAAAGTTTATAAAAACACAATAAGAAAAAAAGTTTATAAAAAAAAATTCAAAGTAAATTTAAATTCTTCACTTTTTAGAGGCATTTTAATTCTCTTCATTTTGGCAATTCATGAAATTGTAAACTACTTCATTTGAGTTACCAAACATGATATTTAAAGGAATTAAAATGCAAATGCCCCCAATATACCTCAATATCCCCCAACCAAACGGCCTCTAAGTGAATCCAAAAGATAAAAGAAGTTGGAATAAAAAAAGAAATCTCTTATTAAGAATTTATTAAAATCGGTGTTTGGTGCACTTCCAACCTACTACATGTCGATATATAAGAGCAGTGGTTACTTTCTTGGAATCGGTGTGTAACAAGTTCTTTTTAGGGGTGGATATTGATGAACGGAAAATGACTTGGATAAGTTGGAAGAAAGTGTTGGCCAATAAAAGTGATGGGGGTCTTGGAGTGAATAACATATTTGCATTGAACCATGCATTATTATTTAAACAGATTTAGAGGTTTTTATCTAATTCACATGCTTTATGGGTTAGGGTCGTAAAAGCAATTCATGAGGAAGAAGGTTTAATAAATTGTAACATTCGAAAATCGTATCCAAAATCATTGTGGGTAAATATTGTGAATGATGTATCTAATCTTAAGGATCAAGGTGTGAATTTGTTGGTTTGTTGCAAAAGGAAGATTGGAAATGGCCAAAACACTACTTTCTGGACACATATTTGATATGGATACAACTCCTTAAAGGATAGATTTCCAATAGTGTATGCTTTGGAAACGGAGAAGTACGCTACGATGGCATTCAAGAAAGCTCAAGGAAATTGTACAACTTCGTTACGTCGACCACTGAGAGAGGGCGTAGAAAGTGAGCAGTGGACATCGATGCAACGGATGTTATCTTTGGTTTGTCTCTCCCCAATGGAGGATCGTTGGACGTGGACCTGGGAGGGGATGGGCAACTTCACTGTGAAATATGCTCATGTGGCCATTGATAAAAAGTTACTTATTTCAGACATTAGAGTTACGAGGTGGAGTAAGTTAGTACCAATCAAAGTGAATATCCTGGGTTGGAGACTTTCGATTGATAAATTGCCAACTCATGTGAACCTAGATGCTCGTGGCATTGATATTCCATTGGTTATATGTCCTGTATGCGGGGAGTGTACGGAATCAACAAACCATCTTTTCTTTGAGTGTTCATTTGTTTCTCAGGTATATACCATGTTTGAAAGGTGGTGGGATATACATCCTCCAGAGACAAGGTGCTATCAGCAATGGTTAGATTAGTTCTTGGCTCTTTGGTTAAATAAGGTGCAAAAACAGTTTTTGGAAGAAATGTTTTTGTCGCTATGGTGGCATGTGTGGTGTCATAGAAACGCATGTGTGTTTAGAAGGGTGAGACCGAAGAACAATATATTTTTTGAAAAATTTGTACAGTCGTTTGTGTGAGTCAATAGTAGATATAGATCCAAAAACTTGAGCTGGGTTGGTTGGCTTCAAAACCCATCTCTTCTTACTTCCGGTATATAATTTCTTTACATGTTTTATTTTCTAGCTTCAATAAAATCTCCGCCATTCAAAAAAAAAAGAAATCTCTTATTAGAATGCTATAATTTGATATTGGATAAATCATTCGAGCCCCGATTACTGAAGAACAGCATTGAGTTAGTATGAGTTCGAACGACTAAAGAGATGAGGCGACATGAAACTTCGAAAACAAACAAAGAAAACAAAAATGAGGTGCTTGTTAATATTAAGCAATTGAGTTTAATGTCATGAGCCAAATTCTGAAAAGTCGGGTTCTGCTTGAAAGCATTGCTTAATGCGTGAGCTCTTGGTTTATCCTATTGATCATGTTGGAGTACCCCGAACGATAAGGTGTAGTACATGCAAGTTGGGGTCGCTCCTCTGATGAGTCCAAAGCATGACGAAACCAGTGAACCTCTATTATATGCGGGATGGATGACTGGTTTTATCGGGTTAAGGACGCCACGTGGGGTACGATCGAAGGAATTACTCTGGACATTAAGCTAACTTTCTAAAATATGACAATATCTCAAACGTTTGACAAAGTTTTGTGTGGGATATGAAAACTAGATGATCATTACCTATTCCCTTGTTCATGGAACGAAAATGAGTATGATATTAATCTAATAAATTGCAAAAGGTTAGACAAAATGACATGTGCGTATAGAATATAATGATCTTGTTTCGAATTTTCTAGCTCCTAATCCTCCAACAAGACAAGATTGTCAGTTGGAACTTGGAAGGTAATCTAAACAAATTGTCAACTAAGGATACTATAATTATCCTTATTCCAAAAGATTGTGTGACTCCTTAGTTAGTTATACGAAGATGGAAGACACAATAACTAACATTCAACCAATCTTGAATATAGTATCTCATATATTTTCGTAATCTGATCTCTAACATGGTTTTTTAAGGTTTCATAGATTATATTCTGACAAAACAAGCCAATAAGATTGTCAAAGATCCTACAAGAGTAGTTTAGCGTGTTATCAGACTTTTATATTTGAATCACTAGGGGTTGTGAAGATCTTGCAACTTCAGGATATATTTATATTCCGACATCTTAGAAACTTGTGTTTCTTCTTCTTCTTCTTCGTGTTCTTGACGTTCTTGCTTTTGTGATCATAAGATGGTTGCCGTTGCGGAATAAGCTCAACTGGAAATCAGATATCACTATATCAGTTATATGATTATTTGAAAATGGATAATAAAAGCGACCAATAAAGATTGTGTTTCTCTTATGGATTGACAAATAAGACCACCGAAGTTCAAAAGTTGAGGGTCACCTCAACGACTACAAGAAGCACATATAATAAAAATATACTCTATGGATAGTTCACATAATTTTTAGTTATATGTTCTCGCTTATATTATTTGTAATTGGTATAAAAAATGGTCACTGGATGATCTGCAGATCTTTGGAACTTCATCCAGACATTTTAAAGAAAGATAAATATATATAGGATACGATTTGATACATTAGATATCCAAAAAAAACCAGCTTCGTGTGCAAGCAACTAAATGTTTGTGCAAATGGCATGAAAATTAGTCCTTAAATTAAAAGAGAAGAAATAATATTTGATCATTAGTTTATCATTACACGCAAAAATAAAAAATAAAAATGTTACTCATTTTAAAACAAGCAAAAGGTCACTCGATATGAAGATCTTTGAGACTTTGACACTTCATGCGAACAATCAAATAAATTTTAAAAAAAATCTATAATTTGTGTGCTCTATAATGGAAATCAAATACAAATCCAGTTCTATAATATGTTTAGTTCTATAGTGCAAGCGACTAAATAGTGTCTAATGCATAAAAAAATGTTAATAGTTTTTAAACTAGAATTTAAGACTAGATTGAAATGAAAATCTTAGGATCAGATTTGCCGATTTTGTGTATCATGGAATCAAAATGCAAATCCATCTTTATAACTAAGTAACTAACTATTAACGAATGTGGTTCATAATGTAAGCAACTAAGTGGTGTACATGCATTGAATTTTTAAAAGAACACAAGTAAAGATTATGGGGAAAAACATCGATTTGCAAGTATGTTCAATTCACGTATATAGCTAAGACTATTCGTAGCAAGACCAAATGGTGTGGTCGGTCTCCTCATTTAAGAGCCCCCCCTAACTATACCATACCATACGTGCCCTCCTCTAAAAATTGAAAGGTTTGGTCGCTTAGCCGACCGAATGAATTGTGTTTGGTTATGTGTGTGACTTAGCCTTACTACGACCATTTGGTCATGCAGATAGTGGGGCACATACTCCTTTCTTCTAAATTTTTTGAGAAAGAGAATTGATATATGACATATTTGAAGCTGTCACAGCTTACTCCTTTTCAATAGAAAAGAATAGCCAAACCAGCTCAGTTGGTTGTCACTACTTATGGACCCAAACCTGGGTGATCTATCGATGACCAGAATGAAGCTTGGGTTAAACTAAGTGGAGTTCCGAACTGAATCATGTTGAAGAATCAACGGATCTTGAATGCCCATTATGTTAGAATATTTGTGTGATATTTCTCAAATTCTCTTAAATATATATATATATATATATATATATATATATATATATATATATATATATATATATATATATATATATTTTAATCTTTTTTGGAAATAGCAAATATAATATTGGCCACCAAGCAAAAGAAAGAACAAAGAGAACAAAAAACAGCATCCAAACCAAAGGGCTCAAAACCCAAGTGTGGATATGGAAGACTTGAAAGCTCGTATGCAGCGGTTCAAGGATCTTGAAGCTGGTAGTGTGGGTACGTCGACTCAGCCAAGGTTGGCTACTAACCCTAATTCTGCATCGTGTAATATGGATGTACCATGCGTTAATATCACTTATGCTGATGATCGATTACCTGAACGTGCAACACTTATTGATACTACGAAACTAAAGAAATTGGAATCTGATGGTACAAGCGTAGATGGTTCTACATCTATTGCTCATGTATCACCTAGTGTACAGACTGATAGTATTGATGATTCGGCGTTTTGGGATGCTGGGCCTGTTGGTGTTACAAGTACCTTGAATATGCAAGATTTCCCATCTCTAAGTGACCATATTGGTACTACAAGTAATGCTATGTTTGTGTCTGGTCCATCTACAGTTTACGGTGTCGAGGACACCACTAGGGGTGCTAATTTGCCTAGTGGTGATGGTATTAGTGTAGTTCCTAAAGCTCGAAAGGTACATGTCTCTCCTTTGCATACGAGTTATGCTTCTTCACCTACGGACAAATTAACTGGTGCTACGCCAATTGTCCAATCTGTTGAGGTTAATACATTACCTAAGTCGTATGTTGGTGCTACGAGGGGTATGAATTCTGAAAATGTCAATGGTGCTACGTCAATTGATTCGATGAAGCGCAAATCAAATTTTCGTAGGTTGGAGTGTAGTAAAAAGTCTAATGGGGTGGATCTCTCCATTCCTATGAAAGTCGTTGAGGAGGTAAACTCTAAATTTGAGAATACCCTTTATGGTTATTTTCTTGGTAAACGTATTGCTTTTCCGGTTGTTGATTATTATGTTCGTAATACATGGCCAAGTATGGTATTCAAAAGGTTATGATAAATGCGAAGGGGTTCTTTTTCTTTAAGTTTTTCACTCGTAAAGGTGTTGATGATGTGCTTGAAAACGACAGTGGATGATTAGGAATGTGCCAATTATTCTTAAAACGTGGACTTTGAATACTAATCTGCTTAAAGAGGATTTGACTAATATTCCGATATGGGTTAAATTCCATGATGTGCCCTTGCTATGTTTTCGATGATGGTCTCGACCTTCTAGCTACATTGATTGGTGCGCCAAAATGTTAGATTCTTACACTAGTCAAATGTGCTTGGAATCATGGGGTCGAAGTAGTTTTGCTAGGTGCTTGATTGAAGTTAAGGCAGATCAGGTTCTTAGGGAGAGCATCACTGTTGAGATACCATTACTTGATGGGACAAGATATACAATTGAAAAGATTCGGGTTGAATACTAATGGAAACCGCCTCGGTGTGATACGTGTAAGTTGTTTGGTCATACGCTGATTGATTGTCCTAAATTTGTTCCACTTCCTAATCTGCCTAAACAGATTGTTAATGATGGTTATCAAACTCTCATTAACAAGAATAAGGGTAGGAATGTTGGTCCAAGTGTTCCAGGTAAGGGAGGTTTTACTAAAGTGGGTCCTAAATTTAGGTATCAACCTAAAGCGCCTCTTCCTGAACCCAAGAAGGTGGATAATGCAAAGAAGAAAGCCACTGATGTGGCTAGTACGAGTGGGACAAAGATTGCTACATCTAATCCTTTTTCTGCACTTAATATGATCGATTCTGATGAATGTGAAAATCCTACTGATGTAGAGGATTCTGGTAATACAATGGAAGCAAAGGAGGGTGGGTCTCTTAAGACAGGTAATGTATCACAAGATTCGCTTGTGAGTGATTCAATGGAAGCTAACGAGGTTGGTCCTAATCCTATTGTTAAGAAAATTGAGGAGTGTGAAAAGCTTCTTATTGATGGGAAAGCTACTCTTGTTGATGATAATGGTAATCCTATTAAAAAGGTTGATTATCAAGGTTATAATAAGGATTTCCTGTCTACTTCTTTTAATAAGAGGGTTAACCCATTCACTAAGGTGAGAGAGATTGTGGATTCTGATAGTGAAGAAGAGGAGGTTGTGAACACCTTTGATGAGTCGAGTAATCTATTTGGTGGTGGTCATGATCGTGAAGATGATTATGATGACTATGATTATGATTACTATGTGGATCAGGTTTACGATCTTCCAGGAAATTTGGATGCTTATTATGATACGTATGGTATCAAGCTCCAAGGCCTTGGTAGGAAGTAATTTTATCTCCATAGGAGTCTAATATTATCTTTTGAGTAGTGGTTTATTTTCTTATATAGAGAATAGGAAGTATCTTGTTATGTAATCTTTTCGCCTATGTAGCGAGTGAGATATGGGATTCACCCATATCCTTTGTATAAAACGTTTTTGAGTAATATATTTACCGGGTCTTTGACTTTTTACCAAAAAAAAGGAACAAAGATAACAAAACTAAAATTAAGGCACTAAGCACAACCCAAGTTTGTATATTTTCTATACACAAGGAACAAAGATAACAAAACTATAATTAAGTCACTGCATCTAGATGCTGAATCCATGAAAGTGATTGTCGCTGAACCGCAGGGAATATATTATATTGACGGGCAGAGATATCCTATTCAATAGTTGTTGCAAAATTATTTTTTTCCTCCATGCCCAAACATACCAAATGAAAGTCATATAGACCGCATGAAGCAATTTAGACTTCCTCTTAATGGGAGAAAATTCTGAGACTATTGTTAAGATATCATCCAAAGAAGGGTAAAATCTAGGTGGAGCCTTCTACCAACTCTAAATCTTCAACCATATAATCTTGATTTTTGGGCATGAGTAAAAACAATGATCACGAGTTTCAACATTATCATCATGGAAAATACAAGAAGGATTATGGATTTGTATTCCCCAATGAGATAGATTAGATTGAGTGGGAAGACGATCTAAGAAAACCAGCCAAACACATATGTTTACTTTATGAGGAACCCATGAATTCCATGGAAAAACTTGATCCACGGTGTTGGCATGCCAAGCATTAATCTTCTTCTCAATAGTAGTCGAGAGAGATCTCATTGTAAAAGCACACAGTGTTTTAAAGACCAAAACTGTGGAAAACTAGAAGGGGGGTTGAATAGTTTTACCAATTAAAACTTTCTTTTAAACTATTTAGATCGACTTATGTCAATCTATTTGGATGTGTGTTGGATGTTGATAAACAAACATATAAAAGTATGTAATGAAAAGATAAGAGTAAAAAGCACAAAACCACAACACGAGTATTTATAGTGGTTCGGCTACAAGGACACCTTCCTTGCCCTACTCCACTCCCCGAGTCACCTACTCGAGAGTTCGTAATCACTACACAACACCAACTCCTTATGGTGGAGAAACCTTCACAACGTTGCCTACTCTTTTTCCGGTACTAGGCTAACCACCGGGTTCTTTCACGCCAAGGTAAACCAAACCTACCACAACGTCGCCTACCCTTTATCCGGTACTAGGCTGAATGCGAGGTTCCATTACAATGGAGGAACTACTACCCAACACTACACCAACGACTAATCCCAAAGGAGACCAACTCATTATTACAACATCATCAAGGATATCAACATCCTTGGATATTGTACTAATCTATCTTGTACATCGAAACAAACCATATCGAATGCACATCTAAGGCACCTTTCACTAATGATTTTAACTAGATCTTCAATACACCCTTCACTAATGTCTTGTGACTTGACTTCTAGGCACCCTTCACTAATGCCTACAGTACGGACGATCGACACCTTTCACTAATGTCTTCGTCTTGAGACTTGAGACATCTTTCACCAATGTCTTCAATCACTACACTTCTTAGAAGAAAGAAAAGAATCATCAACAAGAAGACTTCAGTAGTCTTGATGATGAGGAAGCATGGCAACTCATGGACTTGAGCTTGCTTGACTTCAAAGGTGGTGATCTCGCCTTTAAGAGGAACCTAGAGAATCACACAAACATAAAACTACAAACATAGATCACTTGGATCTGAGGTTAAAGAGTTTTTAACTCAGGGAGAAAGTATGTTAGAAATGGGTGAGAAACAATAAAGAAATGGCTCACTATTTATAGAGGAAAATGTCTACTGTTCCCCGGATCCCACGGATCCCTCCCACAAGGGATCCGTCTAGCGTAAAGCTAGGGATCCGTGGGACGCTCCTCTTTACCCATGGGTATTTTGGTTATGGGTCATTGGTCATGGGTTGATCCATGGGTCTTTTACTAGATACAATGTATCTTTTGAGTGTAATGCACCTAGTCACATGGGTATAGGTCAATACCATGGGTTATGGATATTATCCATATATGATATAAGCATGATGTCATGCAATGGGTTATGGGTCAAGCTTCATGGGTCATGGACTTTGGGTTGTACCCAACTACATTCCATGTATTTGGTCAATGGGTTGTGATACTTAAGTTTCTACCCATTTATATTACCCAATATACTACATACTAGTTATGTGTATATTTTACCCAAATATGTAAACACTAGTTGTTGTACATATGTAATATTAAATCATAAAATCACTTATACTTGTTTTAGTGTTTTATGTGAAAACGTAAGTGCGTTAGAAACTATTAGTTCAAACTAATTACGTATTTTGTTTGTTTCGTTAAAATGATTTTACGTTTGTTGTCGACAAAACATTATAAAATCGTAAAATATAAATAAACGTTTTTATGGCTTATTTGTATTAACAATCTCCCCCTTTTTTTAGATGACAAAACATAAAATTATTTTAAGGAAAAGCTAAAATTAAGTAAAAATTTGAATTTGTAGTTTTACTTTCTTCTCCCCTTTTGTCGAAACAAAAGAGCTTGAAGGAAACTAACACATTGTTTTAGGAAAAACATGTGAAAGAAAGAAAAAATAGAGAGCAAGTTACGGGAAAGGATCTCGTCTTTACTCCCCCTTGACGAGTCCATCCCTATGTGAGGGCGTCAAGAAAATAATACTAGGCTAGTTCATTTGCAACTAAGTTTGCAAAAGATTTCGTCTATGTGACGAATGTGCTCCCCTTTATGATTGCAATTTTGCAAAGGGATGTCATGAAATGTAATCCTAATATTGCAAGTAATTTTGCAATGTATTGCTTTGACACAAAGCTCCCCTAGCTTTAGGGTGTCAAATTCTTCATGTGTAAATTGAATAACTACAAAACAAATGTTAGAAAACAAGTATAATCATAATTTCCTGCAAATATGATCCAAGTTAGTAGAAAATAGTTTTCTGTATCACGGATCCCACGGTTCCCTCCTTGTAGGGATCCGTCTAGGCAAATATAAGGGATCCGTCTGGCTGATGATCAAATTTAGCAATGATGATATAACACATTATGTTAATATCAAAGTGAGATATGTATTATACAACATACTCATATACTCAGAAATATAGCAAGTAGCATGTATTTTCATTTAATAAAACTAGAGATATGATATACATGACTCTAAAAACTAAGAAAATGATCGATACATGACTTGGAATTACTAGACTTATCTAAGTAACGCTTGAAACTAGGACACCACTAAAATCCTCTAGCTCAAGTTTGTTTAGGTTTAATCTCGTCGAAGCGTTTGAGGAGGTGATAGAACATGAAGCGTTGGTCTTCTCGTACTTCATGTATCAAACTTTCAACATGTTGACAATGATAACAATCTTTGTCATGGCTAGGTAGTGGTGGTGAAAGAAATGAAATTGCTTGATGCGAAGGATCAAGTGAAGCGGCTTGGAGCCTCAAGCGATGGAGGGATTGGTGGGCGCATTTGAAGATGGCTCGACCAAGAATGATGGTGGTGGTAGAGAAGTGTCAACTTCCATATGGTCGGGTGGTCGACTTTGATGATTTCTCATAATCCAAATGGGAATATATGATGGTGATGGCGAAAAGGAAGCCGGAGCTAATGTTGACTCAACACCTTGATTATGTACCATTATTCCTCCTAATGAGGAGAATGTTGTCGGCGGAGGAGGATGAGACGGCCTAGGAGGCAAGTCCTCTAAATTGTAGAGGTGTGGTGATGATAGTGGAGTTGTAAACGAGATAGCTCTAGGAACCAATGGTGATGGTTTCGTGGAGATGATATTGTTTGGCCTAGGAGGTATGGTGGTGTGTGGCATAGGTAGTTTTGTGGGTACTATCCTTTTAGGAATTGGTTTGATTGGTTGAGAAGAAATCATTGCATTTGTTGGCTTGACCGGAGATGATTCGGTTGAGGATATTTCCTGTACAACACGAGCAATTTTCTTGGGTGGTTCTTTGATGGATAAGTTGCTACATGGAGTTTTCCTCATGATGAGATGATTTCAAGAGGTTTGTAAAGGTTTCTTAAGTGCTGAAAATGAGGATGAACATGATGACTTTAGAGGCCCTAACAATGTGGTTTATAAAGAAATAGATTTGGCAAGTGCATTCAAGACTTAAGCCACTAAAATTCATTGGAATGTGATGATTAACATGCACAAGAGTCAACTTTAGAGTTTGTACTAATCTAGGAACTCATTTAAGATGAGATGGAGTGTTTAAGTTAGAAAGATGAGCTTGAAATGATTGTTTTAGCTAGAGTTGACATAATCTGTCACCCGGATCCCACGGTTCCCTCCAATGAGGGATCCGCCTAGGCTAATCCTAGGGATCCGTCTGTCAGTAGCTAAGAAAAGGTAACAATGATGTTTGTAAGGTATAATGCCTATTTCTTCTTGAGTGTTTCTGTTTATCTAAGTGTCTTAAATGAAGGGGTGCTTAAGTACTTGAGGGTAATGAGTGGTGTAGCTAATGATTGCCTTTTATGGAAGAAATTGGAACTTTCATGAGTACCAATGAATGAACAAAGATGACACTAAGATTTTTGAGAGTGTCAAGTAGAGCTAAATGATCCTAGAGATCAGATAGTGACTTAGGATAATGTTTTGGAGAATATCCTAAAGGCTTAAGATGGGAAAACTATAATTTGATCAATTTCGACCAATTTTGAGGGAAAGATGATTATGATCAATTTTGCCATAATTGAAAGATTTCCAAGGCTAGATGTGAGGTATCATGTAAGGAATGATGAGTGAGGTTGAGAGGAAAGAGTAATAGGTTTAAGTGAAACGATAGATCTACAAGCGTCTTGATTGTGATCTAGGTGAGTTATATGTGAGTAGGAAGGATCTACTTAACTTGATAAGGACTCAATTTGCCTTAAGACACTATGTCTAGCTTAGTGTGAGGTGTTCTAAGACTATGTTTGAAATACAATTTTTGCAATTGCATTTTCTATTTGTCGGATCCCACGGTTCCCTAAGAGTAGGGATCTGTCTAGCACAACCTTTAGGATCCGTCTATCTGCTAAGCAGGACCTTTACTAAAGGTATGCAATGATTTTGACAATGCATTATATTCCAAGGTTAGTTTAAGAGGTTCTAATACTAAGATATCAAATGTAAGATGTTTTATTTCATGAAGGAAATTGGATTACATTGATAAAGCATGAGTACAAAATGATTTATCCTATTTGAAAGATTACTAAGTTCCTTGAGTGTTTTCGCTAGAAGGATCATCAAATGGTTGATGAGTGTTGGTGGAATCAATAATGAAGAAAGTCTTCATGAGAGATATGTTTAGAGGTTCCATCATCTTGTTCACAAGTACGTACAACGGACTTTGAAATTGAGGATGAAAATGCATGACGTTATGATAGAGGCGCGTCAAGAACATTCCATAAGGGATGAGTTTATTCTTGGAGCCTTGAAGATTTACAATTCGCCTTCATGAAGAAGTAGGCGAGATTGTATGGTTGTTGTGTTAGCAAACAATACATTATGTGAGCACAACAAGCGGAAGAATTTCTCGATTTCTCCTAAGACTCCAAACATTTTCACGTAGAATGAGTGCAAGAGGTTTGTACTCTTCTCGAATGTCCCGTGTAAAGATAATGTTTGGATCGGAGTAATATGGTCGAGGTTTGCATATTATGCGATTCAAATCCTCCGGGGAGGGTATGTGTGGACAATATGGACTATTTTCTTCATGAAAGTTGAAGAGAGAATCAAGAGACCAATCTTCGGTGAAGGCACATTGTCCATGATTTGGAATCCGGAGGATGTGAGCAAATTGCCCATGAGTTAAAACAAACTTTTGGTTTTTGATCCAAAACCAAAGAGATAGAGAGCGATCCTCGTTACGAACGAGTTCAACTTGACGGAAGAATTCCATTATGAACCTTGGACATATCTTCTCGTTGATTTCAAGAAGACATTCTAGTCCTATGGCTAGGAAGGAGGTATTGATACCTTCTTTGAATTGTAGAGAGGTGTCTACAATACGTCCTTCGTGGAAGTGACAGTTTTCGAGATTATTGAACCCACGGACATGATTGCCAGGTGGGTTGGGCTTAAGGGAGATGTTCGGAGTGTAGACGCTAGTGAGTGAAAAATCAAACTCATATTCATGCGTCATAGTTGAACCTATAGAAACGATGAGTTAAATAGAAAGTGATGTTTTGTGGTCAACCAATGATTATCTAACGTTTTCACTGGATTTTTATTAACAATGGTTTTTAACAACAATGACACTTAACTAACTTATGGTTTTGACCTTCTAGTGGAATATTAATTTTTTTTTAAAGAAAGAGGTTTTTATTTTGCATGAAAAACTGTTATCCAGGAGTACGGTTCCATTTTATAAGGGATCCGGCTAGTATACTTGCCGGGATCCGTGGGTCTGTAGTATCAGAAACAGATTTGATAAAAACACATGTTTTACAATTTTATACCAAGATATGTGTTTTAGCCTACATTTTCTTTTAGCATGCATACATGACTTCTAATGTATCATGAAAGAATACAAAACATATAAATCAAAAGAAGTGACAAACACATTATGATAATAATAACCTAGATAAACTAGACTATTAATAATATTTCATTTCAACGCTAAGAATGATACAAAGGATTGGGTATATGATCCCAATATAGATTAACAACACAAAGTATATGTCTCCGTATGAGAACTTCATCATAGGGAACACAAGAGCGATGAGTGTTAAGGCGATGAGCACGAGGGCGATGTAAACCATGTTGATGGCGAACCTTATTGGTTTCGGATTAGATGAAATGGAGAGGAAGATGAAGTTTTGAATGAGAGGAAATTTTTGAAATTGGAAGATTTGAAAATTGAGGATTTGATGGAGTGGATGACGGTGGGAGTTTTTATGGGGAAAGAGGAATTTTTGATATTTGTGTTTTTGTTTTATTATTAGAAAGATATAATTTTAGGATTAAGTGAAATAAAATACAAATGATATAATCCTCGACTTTAGACGAAAAGGAAACACATATGCAAGAAAAAGCTTCCTAATGAAGCTATATGTAAAACGAGTATAAGCACAAAAGATAATCAAATAAATACCTAGGAAAACATACTTATTTATCAAGCTAATGTCATTTAGAGATAAGTAGAAAGTCATACCTCTAATGCACTTAGGAATGTCTTTACAAATGACACAACAAATGTCAGAAGACAATTTCGGCTCCTTTGTGCTTAAGATACCTTCTTAGGGAAGGTATTCTTGTTACCAAGCGATTCCTATGGCTTGGTAGGTATGAGCTTTGACTAATCAACATGACAAAGAGGATTAGTGCATTTAATAAATAATGAGAAAAATGTTGTCATCTAATCAACATCCAAACAAAGAATTTTAAAAAAAATATGGTGTTTGTTTTTATGAAAAACCTTCTTTGTAGTTTTCAATTAACCATGGATCGTATCAAGTTTTTAAAGTACAATATACTTCAAGAAACTTGGTAACGAAGCTCTGATGCCAATTGTGGAAAACCAGAAGGGGGGGTTGAATAGTTTTACCAATTAAAACTTTCTTTTAAACTATTTAGATCGACTTATGTCAATCTATTTGGATGTGTGTTGGATGTTGATAAACAAACATATAAAAGTATGTAATGAAAAGATAAGAGTAAAAAGCACAAAACTACAATGCGAGTATTTATAGTGGTTCGGCTACAAGGACACCTTCCTTGCCCTACTCCACTCCCCGAGTCACCTACTCGAGAGTTCGTAATCACTACACGACACCAACTCCTTATGGTGGAGAAACCTTCACAACGTTGCCTACTCTTTTTCCGGTACTAGTCTAACCACCGGGTTCTTTCACTCCAAGGTGAACCACACCTACCACAACGTCGCCTACCCTTTATCCGGTACTAGGCTAGATACCGAGTTCCATTACAATGGAGGAACTACTACCCAACACTACACCAATGACTAATCCCAAAGGAGACCAACTCCTTATTACAACATCATCAAGGATATCAACATCCTTGGATCTAGTACTAATCTATCTTGTACATCGAAACACACCATATCGAATGTATATCTAAGGCACCTTAGATCTTCAAGACACCCTTCACTAATTTCTTGTGACTTGACTTCTAGGCACCCTTCACTAATGCCTACAGTACGGACGATAGACACCTTTCACTAATGTCTTCGTCTTGAGACTTGAGACATCTTTCACTAATGTCTTCAATCACTACACTTCTTAGAAGAAAGAAAAGAATCATCAACAAGAAGACTTCAGTAGTCTTGATGATGAGGAAGCATGGCAACTCATGGACTTGAGCTTGCTTGACTTCAAAGGTGGTGATCTCGCCTTTAAGAGGAACCTAGAGAATCACACAAACACAAAACTACAAACATAGATCACTTGGATCTGAGGTTAGAGAGTTTTTAACTCAGGGAGAAAGTATGTTAGAAAGGGGTGAGAAACAATGAAGAAATGGCTCACTATTTATAGAGGAAAATGTCTACTGTTCCCCGGATCCCACGGATCCCTCGCACAAGGGATCTGTCTAGCGTAAAGCTAGGGATCCATGGGATGCTCCTCTTTACCCATGGGTATTTTGGTCATGGGTCATGGGTTGATCCATGCGTCTTTTACTAGATACAATGTATCTTTTGAGTGCAATGCACCTAGTCACATGGGTATGGGTCAATACTATGGGTTATGGATATTATCCATATATGATATAAGCATGATGTCATGCAATGGGTTATGGGTCAAGCTCCATGGGTCATGGACTTTGGGTTGTACCCAACTACATTCAATGTATTTGGTCAATGGGTTGTGATACTTAAGTTTCTACCCATTTATATTACCCAATATACTACATACTAGTTATGTGTATATTTTACCCAAATATGTAAACACTAGTTGTTGTACATATGTAATATTAAATCATAAAATCACTTATACTTGTTTTAGTATTTTATGTGAAAACGTAAGTGTGTTAGAAACTATTAGTTCAAACTAATTACGTATTTTGTTTGTTTTGTTAAAATGATTTTACGTTTGTTATCGACAAACATTAGAAGATCGTAAAATATAAATAAACGTTTTTACGGCTTATTTGTATTAACAAAAACCGATTATCATCTTGAGAAGGGGTTAAGACAATCCCATTAAGAAGGGTTACGAGCAAAGAAACCTCCCCATCAGATATGTCAGAGGGTTGTCGATCCCAAGCCCATATGGCCTGCCAAAATCCATCCACAAAGACCCATTTATCCGAAACTAAGCAAGCTTTATTCGTCTCTACATCAAATAACCGAGGAATGACATCTTAAAGGGCCACACTCACTGATCCAGCTGTCATACTAGAAGGACGTTTTGTTTCCATTATATATTTTCTTTACCACAAGGTTATTAAATGAGGGGTCTAGATGTTCAAAGTTCAAACAACAGTCTACAATATTTCTTCAGGGGCCTCTTTTAGAAGCAGCAACACCATCAAAGTTAAAACAACAGTGTACAATGTTTTTCCAAAGGCCTCTACATTTTAGAATCAATTTAAGCAAGAATTAAGCAAGTATATCTAATTCATGTATTAGTTTAATTTAAGATTATTAGTAAACATGGCCGATGTTTGGTGTTCACTGTGCAAACAGGTACAAAATTTACATGATCATTTATTTATTTTAATGCCCTTTCACCAATCAAGTTTGGTCAATAGTTAAAAGAATCTACTTTATTACCAAACATAGTTGATATGATATACCTGATACAACATCAATATTAATACCACTATCTTATCGAAAAACCATAAGGAGTATTTGATAAGGAATTAAAACGTACACTTTTAAGGGGTCATTTAAGCCCTTAATCCCCACTTTTATATCCGTTACTGCTTAATTTCGTTCCTTTTCACTTTTTAGGTCTCTTGAAGGCAAAATGCTGGAATGATGCTTATTTGGATGAAAAGGAGTGAATATGTGAAGAAAATGGCTAAAGTCAAGATCAAGACACTCAAGCTGTTGGAAGTGCACCCGACGGCGTCACAAACAAAGAGCGATGTTGTCCCTATAATTGTGACGGCTCGGGAGTGAAATTGCTATTTTGCACCTGACGGCGTCAGGCTTTGAAGAGTAGGGCATCCCGAAGAACTTTTCCCTCAGACGGCCTAGATCCAGATTCAGACGGCGTCATAAGTTGAAGCTGACGGCGTCACAACCACAACGTGAAGCCGTCCCGAAGTTAACTTGGCCAAGACGAAACCCTAATGGCGGCGATCTGATGGCGTCACAATTAAAAGGTGACGCCGTCGCAGTTGTAACTCTATATATAGAATTCGAATTTTCAGACTTTAGGGAGGTAGACTTGTGGAGTAAAAACCTAAAACGATTATAGTCCGTCTTGGACAGTATTTTCGGGTTCTAATACCCTATTTTACATCGAGACAAGTTATTTATTCCTTTGATTTCATTATGTCTTCGATTGAATGTGTGTATGCTTGCATGTTTAACATGTCCGGCTAATTTACTTGTGTGTTTGCTTAGATCTATGAAACCTAATTATTGTATATTGATTGGTTGTCTCTTATCTTAATTGTAAATTGGCTTAGGAGTGCTTAAAGCCATCGTTGTGTTATTAATGCTTGATTAATCTTTGCAGAACATTAGTTTATAATTACTAGTGGAATTGTAGGCTAAAAATCCAAAGAAAACCTTAGTGTTAAGTTTATGAATCCTAGAGATTTCGTAGTCATTAACCTTAGGTAGCTTCAAAGAGTTAGGGATAAAAGCACACCCTACGACCTTAGAAAACACAACGTATTAAGAATAAGAACGTGACAATTCAACCATCAATAAAAGATAACTAGGGAGTAATAGTATCTAGATAAACATATTTTTAATCATCATACGAGCACACTTTAATAGACATAGACTACCCCATTAGTTAGATAATTAGATAAGTAGAGTAATCGGTAGAAGTACCACCCCCCAAATCCAATACCCCAAGATCGTACCTTTTATTTTCTAAAAAATATAAAAAAGATAAAAAATAATCTTCCTCAACCCCAACCTGTTGGGTTTTAGGTTCCTTGTATGATGAATTACTTTAAGTGATGGAACATGGGGACAAGCTTGAAGATAACCACGGACGGAAGAAGAGTAACCAGCGATGAAGATAACCGGCTAGTAGTATTGAGTAGCTAGCGATAGTATTGTAAGCAACAACGCTAGTTCTATAGAGTCGGTTAGTTTATTGTATCGAGATAAATATGGAAAGATATTTATCTTGAAGGATACGTATTGTATATTGTATAGGACTCCTTATCATATAAAAGGAGGTCCTTGCTAGGTTAGATATACGTATTTTATATCTAAAGTCGTTTTCACTTCAAGGTTGCAAAACCCTAATCTTGTAAGAGTATTCATTAATAATATTGAGGTGTTGAAAGTTAACTTCTTCTTCTTAAGATCAAGTGTTAAACCGGTGCTACGCCAATTGTCCAATCTGAGGTTAATACATTACCTAAGTCGTATGTTGGTGCTACGAGGGTATGAATTTCGAAATGTCAATGGTGCTACGCCAATTGATTCGATGAAGCGCAAATCAAATTTTCGTGAGGTTGGAGTGTAGTAAAAGTCTAATGGGGTGGATCTCTCCATTCCTATGAAAGTCGCTGAGAGGTAAACTCTAAATTTGAGAATACCCTTTATGGTTATTTTCTTGGTAAACGTATTGCTTTTCCGGTTGTTGATTATTATGTTCGTAATACATGGCCAAGTATGGTATTCAAAAGGTTATGATAAATGCGGCGGGTTCTTTTCTTTAAGTTTTTCACCGTAGAAGGTGTTGATGATGTGCTTGAAAACGATAAAGGATGATTAGGAATGTGCCAATTATTCTTAAAACGCGGACTTTGAATACTAATCGCTTAAAGAGGATTTGACTAATATCCGATATGGGTTAAATTCCATGATGCGCCCCTTGCTATGTTTTCGATGATGGTCTCAATTTTCTAGCTACATTGATTGGTACGCCAAAATGTTAGATTCTTACACTAGTCAAATGTGCTTGGAATCACGGGTCAAGTAGTTTTGCTAGGTGCTTGATTGAAGTTAAGGCATCGTGTCTTAGGAGAGCATCACCGTTGAGATACCATTACTTGATGGGACAAGATATACAATTGAAAAGATTCAGTTGAATACGAATGGAAACCGCCTCGTGTGATACGTGTAAGTTGTTTGGTCATACCGATTGATTGTCCCAATTTGTTCCACTTCCTAATCGCTTAAACAGATTGTTAATGATGGTTATCAAACCTCATTAACAAGAATAAGGGTAGGAATGTTGGTCCAAGTGTTCCGTGTGTGAGGTTTTACTAAAGTGGGTCCTAAATTTAGGTATCAACCTAAAGCGCCTCTTCCCGAACCCAAGAAGTGGATAATGCAAAGAAGAAAGCCACTGATGTGGCTAGTACGAGTGGGACAAAGATTGCTACATCTAATCCTTTTTCTGCACTTAATATGATCGATTCTGATGAATGTGGAAATCCTACCGATCTAGAGGATTCGTAATACAATGGAAGCAAAGGAGGTGGGTCTCTTAAGATGTGTGTAATGTATCACAAGATTCGCCAGGAGTGATTCAATGGAAGCTAACGAGGTTGGTCCTAATCCTATTGTTAAGAAAATTGAGGAGGTGAAAAGCTTCTTATTGACGGGAAAGCTACTTTGTTGATGATAATGGTAATCCTATTAAAAGGTTGATTATCAAGGTTATAATAAGGATTTCCCGTACTACTTTTAATAAGAGGTTAACCCATTCACTAAGGTGAGAGATTGGATTCGATAGTGAAGAAGAGGAGGTTGTGAACACCTTTGATGAGTCGAGTAATCTATTGGTGGTGGTCATGATCGTGAAGATGATTATGATGACTATGATTATGATTACTATGTGGATCGTGTTTACGATCTTCCGTGAAATTTGGATGCTTATTATGATACGTATGGTATCAAGCTCCAAGGCCTTGGTAGGAAGTAATTTTATCTCCATAGAGTCTAATATTATCTTTGAGTAGTGGTTTATTTTCTTATATAGAATAGGAAGTATCTTGTTATGTAATCTTTTCGCCATGTAACGGGCGAGATATGGGATTCACCCATATCCTTTGTACTTAAACGTTTTTTGGAGTAATATATTTACCGGGTCTTTGACTTTTTACCAAAAAAAAGGAACAAAGATAACAAAACTAAAATTAAGGCACTAAGCACAACCCAAGTTTGTATATTTTCTATACACAAGGAACAAAGATAACAAAACTATAATTAAGTCAACGATCTAGATGTCAATCCATGAAAGTGATTGTCACGAACCGCAGGAATATATTATATTGACGGGTAGATATCCTATTCAATAGTTGTTGCAAAATTATTTTTTCCTCCATGCCCAAACATACCAAATGAAAGTCATATAGACCGCATGAAGCAATTTAGACTTCCTCTTAATGGGAGAAAATTCGAGACTATTGTTAAGATATCATCCAAAGAAGGGTAAAATCTAGGTGAGCCTTCTACCAACTCTAAATCTTCAACCATATAATCTTGATTTTGGGCATGAGTAAAAACAAGGATCACGAGTTTCAACATTATCATCATGGAAAATACAAGAAGGATTATGGATTTGTATTCCCCAATGAGATAGATTAGATTGAGTGGGAAGACGATCTAAGAAAACCAGCCAAACACATATGTTTACTTTATGAGGAACCCATGAATTCCATGGAAAAACTTGATCCACGGTGTTGGCATGCCAAGCATTAATCTTCTTCTCAATAGTAGTCGAGAGAGATCTCATTGTAAAAGCACCTGAGTGTTTTAAAGACCAAAACTGTGGAAAACTAGAAGGGGGGTTGAATAGTTTTACCAATTAAAACTTTCTTTTAAACTATTTAGATCGACTTATGTCAATCTATTTGGATGTGTGTTGATGTTGATAAACAAACATATAAAAGTATGTAATGAAAAGATAAGAGTAAAAGCACAAAACCACAACACGAGTATTTATAGTGGTTCGCTACAAGGACACCTTCTTGCTTCTACTCCACCCCGAGTCACCTACCGAGAGTTCGTAATCACTACACAACACCAACTCCTTATGGTGGAGAAACCTTCACAACGTTGCCTACTCTTTTTCCGGTACTAGGCTAACCACCGGGTTTTTTCACGCCAAGGTAAACCAAACCTACCACAACGTCGCCTACCCTTTATCCGGTACTAGGCTAGATACCGAGTTCCATTACAATGGAGGAACTACTACCCAACACTACACCAACGACTAATCCCAAAGGAGACCAACTCATTATTACAACATCATCAAGGATATCAACATCCTTGGATATTGTACTAATCTATCTTGTACATCGAAACAAACCATATCGAATGCACATCTAAGGCACCTTTCACTAATGATTTTAACTAGATCTTCAATACACCCTTCACTAATGTCTTGTGACTTGACTTCTAGGCACCCTTCACTAATGCCTACAGTACGGACGATCGACACCTTTCACTAATGTCTTCGTCTTGAGACTTGAGACATCTTTCACCAATGTCTTCAATCACTACACTTCTTAGAAGAAAGAAAAGAATCATCAACAAGAAGACTTCAGTAGTCTTGATGATGAGGAAGCATGGCAACTCATGGACTTGAGCTTGCTTGACTTCAAAGGTGGTGATCTCGCTTTAAGAGGAACCTAGAGAATCACACAAACATAAAACTACAAACATAGATCACTTGGATCCGAGGTTAAAGAGTTTTTAACTCGTGGAGAAAGTATGTTAGAAATGGGTGAGAAACAATAAAGAAATGGCTCACTATTTATAGAGGAAAATGTCTCATCGCTCCTCGATCCCACGGATCCTCCCACAAGGGATCCGCTAGCGAAAGCTAGGGATCCGTGGACGCCCTCTTACCCATGGGTATTTTGGTTATGGGTCATTGGTCATGGTTGATCCATGGGTCTTTACTAGATACAATGTATCTTTGAGTGTAATGCACCTAGTCACATGGGTATAGGTCAATACCACGGGTTATGGATATTATCCATATATGATATAAGCATGATGTCATGCAATGGGTTATGGGTCAAGCTTCATGGGTCATGGACTTTGGGTTGTACCCAACCACATTCCATGTATTTGGTCAATGGGTTGTGATACTTAAGTTTCTACCCATTTATATTACCCAATATACTACATACTAGTTATGTGTATATTTTACCCAAATATGTAAACACTAGTTGTTGTACATATGTAATATTAAATCATAAAATCACTTATACTTGTTTTAGTGTTTTATGAAAACGTAAGTATGTTAGAAACTATTAGTTCAAACCAATTACGATTTTGTTTGTTTCGTTAAATGATTTTACGCTTGTTGTCGACAAAACATTATAAAATCGTAAAATATAAATAAACGCTTTTACGGCTTATTTGTATTAACAATCTCCCTTTTTAGATGACAAAACATAAAATTATTTTAAGGAAAAGCTAAAATTGTAAAATTTGAATTTGTAGTTTTACTTTTTCTCCCCTTTTGTCGAAAC
Organism: Chrysanthemum lavandulifolium; assembly: GCA_022545495.1. NCBI lineage: Eukaryota > Viridiplantae > Streptophyta > Magnoliopsida > Asterales > Asteraceae > Chrysanthemum > Chrysanthemum lavandulifolium. Next base: position 261,362,225 of record CM040241.1, on the reverse strand, counting down.
AAAAGAGCTTCGAAGGAAACTAACACATTGTTTTAGGAAAACATGTGAAAGAAAGAAAAATAGAGAGCAAGTTACGGAAAGGATCTCGTTTTACTCCCCTTGACGAGTCCATCCCTATGTGAGGCGCCAAGAAAATAATACTAGGCTAGTTCATTTGCAACTAAGTTTGCAAAAGATTTCGCCTATGTGACGAATGTGCTCCCTTTATGATTGCAATTTTGCAAAGGGATGTCATGAAATGTAATCCTAATATTGCAAGTAATTTTAATGTATTGCTTTGACACAAAGCTCCCTAGCTTTAGGGTGTCAAATTCTTCATGTGTAAATTGAATAACTACAAAACAAATGTTAGAAAACAAGTATAATCATAATTTCGCAAATATGATCCAAGTTAGTAGAAAATAGTTTTCAGATCACGGATCCCACTGCCTCTCCTTGTAGGATCCGCCTAGGCAAATATAAGGGATCCGTCTGGTCGATGATCAAATTTAGCAATGATGATATAACACATTATGTTAATATCAAAGTGAGATATGTATTATACAACATACTCATATACTGTAAATATAGCAAGTAGCATGTATTTTCATTTAATAAAACTAGAGATATGATATACATGACTCTAAAAACTAAGAAAATGATCGATACATGACTTGGAATTACTAGACTTATCTAAGTAACGCTTGAAACTAGGACACCACTAAAATCCTCTAGCTCAAGTTTGTTTAGGTTTAATCTCGCCGAAACGCTTGAGGAGGTGATAGAACATGAAACGTTGGTCTTCTCGCACTTCATGTATCAAACTTTCAACATGTTGACAATGATAACAATCTTTGTCATGGCTAGGTAGTGGTGGTGAAAGAAATGAAATTGCTTGATGCGAAGGATCAGTGAAGCGGCTCAGGAGCCTCAAACGATGGAGGGATCAGGTGAGGCGATTTGAAGATGGCTCACCAAGAATGATGGTGGTGGTAGAAGTGTCAACTCCATATGGTCGGGTGGTCGACTTTTGATGATTTCTCATAATCCAAATGGGAATATATGATGGTGATGGCGAAAAGGAAGTTTGAGCTAATGTTGACTCAACACCTTGATTATGTACCATTATTCCTCCTAATGAGGAGAATGTTGTCATGGAGGAGGATGAGACGGCCTAGAGGCAAGTCCTCTAAATTGTAGAGGTGTGGTGATGATAGTGGAGTTGTAAACGAGATAGCTCTAGGAACCAATGGTGATGGTTTCGTGGAGATGATATTGTTCGCCTAGGAGGTATGGTGGTGTGTGCATAGGTAGTTTTGTGGGTACTATCCTTTAGGAATTAGTTTGATTGGTTGAGAAGAAATCATTGCATTTGTTGGCTTGACCGAGATGATTCGGTTGAGGATATTTCTGTACAACACGAGCAATTTTCTTGGGTGGTTCTTTGATGGATAAGTTGCTACATAGAGTTTTCCTCATGATGAGATGATTTCAAGAGGTTTGTAAAGGTTTCTTATGCTGAAAATGAGGATGAACATGATGACTTTAGAGGCCCTAACAATGTGGTTTATAAAGAAATAGATTTGGCAAGTGCATTCAAGACTTAAGCCACTAAAATTCATTGAATGTGATGATTAACATGCACAAGAGTCAACTTTAGAGTTTGTACTAATCTAGGAACTCATTTAAGATGAGATGGAGTGTTTAAGTTAGAAAGATGAGCTTGAAATGATTGTTTTAGCTAGAGTTGATATCTGTCACCCGGATCCCACTTGCCCTCCAATGAGGATCCGCCTAGGCTAATCCTAGGATCCGTCTCAAGAGCTAAGAAAAGGTAACAATGATGTTTGTAAGGTATAATGCCTATTTCTTCTTGAGTGTTTCGCTTATCTAAGTGTCTTAAATGAAGGGGTGCTTAAGTACTGAGGGTAATGAGTGTAGCTAATGATTGCCTTTTATGGAAGAAATTGGAACTTTCATGAGTACCAATGAATGAACAAAGATGACACTAAGATTTTGAGAGTGTCAAGTAGAGCTAAATGATCCTAGAGATCGATAGTGACTTAGGATAATGTTTTGGAGAATATCCTAAAGGCTTAAGATGGGAAAACTATAATTTGATCAATTTCACCAATTTTGAGGAAAGATGATTATGATCAATTTTGCCATAATTGAAAGATTTCAAGGCTAGATGAGGTATCATGTAAGGAATGATGAGTGAGGTTGAGAGCGAAAGAGTAATAGGTTTAAGTGAAACGATAGATCTACAAGCCGCCTTGATTGTGATCTAGGTGAGTTATATGTGAGTAGGAAGGATCTACTTAACTTGATAAGGACTCAATTTGCCTTAAGACACTATGTCTAGCTTAGTGAGGTGTTCTAAGACTATGTTTGAAATACAATGTTTGCAATTGCATTTTCTCGCTTGTCGGATCCCACTTGTTCCCCCAAGAGTAGGGATCCGCCTAGCACAACCTTCGATCCGCTCATCTCGCTAAGCAGACCTTTACTAAAGGTATGCAATGATTTTGACAATGCATTATATTCCAAGGTTAGTTTAAGAGGTTCTAATACTAAGATATCAAATGTAAGATGTTTTATTTCATGAAGGAAATTGGATTACATTGATAAAGCATGAGTACAAAATGATTTATCCTATTTGAAAGATTACTAAGTTCCTTGAGTGTTTTCGCTAAAGGATCATCAAATGGTTGATGAGTGTTGGTGGAATCAATAATGAAGAAAGTCTTCATGAGAGATATGTTTAGAGGTTCCATCATCTTGTTCACAAGCACGCATAAACGGACTTTGAAATCGAGGATGAAAATGCATGACGTTATGATAGGCGCCACAAGAACATTCCATAAGGATGAGTTTATTCTTGAGCCTTGAAGATTTACACCGCCTTGCGGAAGTAGGGCGAGATTGTATGGTTGTTGTGTTAGCAAACAATACATTATGTGAGCACAACAAGCGGAAGAATTTCGATTTCTCCTAAGACTCCAAACATTTTCACGAGAATGAGTGCAAGAGGTTTGTACTCTTCTCGAATGTCCCGTAAAGATAATGTTTGGATCGGAGTAATATGGTCGAGGTTTGCATATTATGCGATTCAAATCCTCCGGGAGGGTATGTGTGACAATATGGACTATTTTCTTCATGAAAGTCAAGAGAGAATCAAGAGACCAATCTTCGTGAAGGCACATTGTCCATGATTTGGAATCCGAGGATGTGAGCAAATTGCCCATGAGTTAAAACAAACTTTTGGTTTTGATCCAAAACCAAAGAGATAGAGAGCGATCCTCGCTACGAACGAGTTCAACTTGACGGAAGAATTCCATTATGAACCTTGGACATATCTTCTCGTTGATTTCAAGAAGACATTCTAGTCCTATGGCTAGGAAGGAGGTATTGATACCTTCTTTGAATTGTAGAGAGGTGTTCACAATACGCCCTTCGTGGAAGTGACAGCTGAGATTATTGAACCCACTGGACATGATTGCCGTGGGTTGGGCTTAAGGAGATGTTCGAGTGTAGACGCTAGTGAGTGAAAAATCAAACTCATATTCATGCGTCATAGTTGAACCTATAGAAACGATGAGTTAAATAGAAAGTGATGTTTTGTGGTCAACCAATGATTATCTAACGTTTTTACTGGATTTTTATTAACAATGGTTTTTAACAACAATGACACTTAACTAACTTATGGTTTTGACCTTCTAGTGGAATATTAATTTTTTTTTTAAAGAAAGAGGTTTTATTTTGCATGAAAAACTGCTATCCGTGAGTACGTTCCATTTTATAAGGGATCCGCTAGTATACTTGCCGGATCCGTGGGTCCGTAGTATCGTAAATGATTTGATAAAACACATGTTTTACAATTTTATACCAAGATATGTGTTTTAGCCTACATTTTCTTTTAGCATGCATACATGACTTCTAATGTATCATGAAAGAATACAAAACATATAAATCAAAAGAAGTGACAAACACATTATGATAATAATAACCTAGATAAACTAGACTATTAATAATATTTCATTTCAACGCTAAGAATGATACAAAGGATCGGGTATATGATCCCAATATAGATTAACAACACAAAGTATATGTCTCCGTATGAGAACTTCATCATAGGGAACACAAGAGCGATGAGTGTTAAGGCGATGAGCACGAGGCGATGTAAACCATGTTGATGGCGAACCTTATTGGTTTCGGATTAGATGAAATGGAGAGGAAGATGAAGTTTTGAATGAGAGGAAATTTTGAAATTGGAAGATTTGAAAATTGAGGATTTGATGGAGTGGATGACGGAGTTTTTATGGGGAAAGAGGAATTTTGATATTTGTGTTTTTGTTTTATTATTAGAAAGATATAATTTAGGATTAAGTGAAATAAAATACAAATGATATAATCCTCGACTTTAGACTAAAAGGAAACACATATGCAAGAAAAGCTTCCTAATGAAGCTATATGTAAAACGAGTATAAGCACAAAAGATAATCAAATAAATACCTAGGAAAACATACTTATTTATCAAGCTAATGTCATTTAGAGATAAGTAGAAAGTCATACCTCTAATGCACTTAGGAATGTCTTTACAAATGACACAACAAATGTCAAGACAATTTCGGCCTTTAGGCTTAAGATACCTTCTTAGGAAGGTATTCTTGTTACCAAGCGATTCCTATGGCTTGGTAGGTATGAGCTTTGACTAATCAACATGACAAAGAGGATTAGTGCATTTAATAAATAATGAGAAAAATGTTGTCATCTAATCAACATCCAAACAAAGAATTTTAAAAAAATATGGTGTTTGTTTTTATGAAAACCTTCTTTGTAGTTTTCAATTAACCATGGATCGATCAAGTTTTAAAGTACAATATACTTCAAGAAACTTGGTAACGAAGCTCGATGCCAATTGTGGAAAACCGTATGGGGTTGAATAGTTTTACCAATTAAAACTTTCTTTAAACTATTTAGATCGACTTATGTCAATCTATTTGGATGTGTGTGGATGTTGATAAACAAACATATAAAAGTATGTAATGAAAAGATAAGAGTAAAAGCACAAAACTACAATGCGAGTATTTATAGTGGTTCGCCACAAGGACACCTTCCTCGCCCTACTCCACCCCCGAGTCACCTACTCGAGAGTTCGTAATCACTACACCACACCAACTCCTTATGGTGGAGAAACCTTCACAACGTTGCTCACTCTTTTCCCAGTACTAGTCTAACCACCGGGTTCTTTCACCCAAGGTGAACCACACCTACCACAACGTCAGCTTACCCTTTATCCCAGATCGCTAGATACCGAGTTCCATTACAATGGAGGAACTACTACCCAACACTACACCAATGACTAATCCCAAAGGAGACCAACCCTTATTACAACATCATCAAGGATATCAACATCCTTGATCTAGTACTAATCTATCTTGTACATCGAAACACACCATATCGAATGTATATCTAAGGCACCTTAGATCTTCAAGACACCCTTCACTAATTTCTTGTGACTTGACTTCTAGGCACCCTTCACTAATGCCTACAAGACGGACGATAGACACCTTTCACTAATGTCTTCGCCTTGAGACTCGAGACATCTTTCACTAATGTCTTCAATCACTACACTTAGAAGAAAGAAAAGAATCATCAACAAGAAGACTTCAAGAGTCTTGATGATGAGGAAGCATGGCAACTCATGGACTTGAGCTTGCTTGACTTCAAAGGTGGTGATCTCGCCTTTAAGAGGAACCTAGAGAATCACACAAACACAAAACTACAAACATAGATCACTTGATCCGAGGTTAGAGAGTTTTAACTCGTGGAGAAAGTATGTTAGAAAGGGGTGAGAAACAATGAAGAAATGGCTCACTATTTATAGAGGAAAATGTTCATCGTTCCTCGATCCCACGGATCCCTCCCACAAGGATCCGCTCTAGCGAAAGCTAGGATCCGTGGATGCTCCTCTTACCCATGGGTATTTTGGTCATGGGTCATGGGTTGATCCATGCCTTTTACTAGATACAATGTATCTTTTGAGTGCAATGCACCTAGTCACATGGGTATGGGTCAAATACTATGGGTTATGGATATTATCCATATATGATATAAGCATGATGTCATGCAATGAGTTATGGGTCAAGCTCCATGGGTCATGGACTTTGGGTTGTACCCAACTACATTCAATGTATTTGGTCAATGGGTTGTGATACTTAAGTTTCTACCCATTTATATTACCCAATATACTACATACTAGTTATGTGTATATTTTACCCAAATATGTAAACACTAGTTGTTGTACATATGTAATATTAAATCATAAAATCACTTATACTTGTTTTAGTATTTTATGTGAAACGTAGTGTGTTAGAAACTATTAGTTCAAACTAATTACGTATTTTGTTTGTTTTGTTAAATGATTTTACGCTTGTTATCGACAAACATTAGAAGATCGTAAAATATAAATAAACGTTTTTACGGCTTATTTGTATTAACAAAAACCGATTATCATCTTGAGAAGGGGTTAAGACAATCCCATTAAGAAGGGTTACGAGCAAAGAAACCTCCCCATCAGATATGTCAGAGGGTTGTCGATCCCAAGCCCATATGGCCTGCCAAAATCCATCCACAAAGACCCATTTATCCGAAACTAAGCAAGCTTTATTCGTCTCTACATCAAATAACCGAGGAATGACATCTTAAAGGGCCACACTCACTGATCCAGCTGTCATACTAGAAGGACGTTTTGTTTCCATTATATATTTTCTTTACCACAAGGTTATTAAACGAGGGTCTAGATGTTCAATTGATAAGGATTTAAACGACACTTTTGCGGGTCATTTAAGCCCTTAATCGCCCACTTTATATCCGCTATCGCTTAATTTTGTTCCTTTTCACTTTTAGGTCTCTTGAAGGCAAAATGTCGGAATGATGCTTATTTGGACGAAAAGGAGTGAATATGTGAAGAAAATGGCTAAAGTCAAGATCAAGACACTCAAGTCAGCTGAAGTGCACCGACGGCCACAAACAAAGAGCGACGTTGTCCCTATATTTGTGACGGCTCAGAGTGAAATTGCTATTTTACACCGACGCGCCAGCTTTGAAAGAGTAGGGCGTCACGAAGACTTTTCATCCTCGCACGGCCTAGATCCGCATTCGCACGACGCCGTGTTGAAGTCGACGGCGCCACAACCACAACGTGACGCCGTCCCAAAGTTGACTTGCCAAGACGAAACCCTAATGGCGGCGATCCGACGGCGCCACAATTAAAGGTGACGTCGTCATAGCTTGTAACTCTATATATAGAATTCAATTTTCGACTTTTAAAGAGGTAGACTTGTGGAGTAAAACCTAAAACGATTGTAGTCCGTCTTGGACAAGATTTTAGGTTCTAATACCCTATTTTACATCGAGATAAGTTATTTATTCCTTTGATTTCATTATGTCTTCGATTGAATGTGTGTATGCTTGCATGTTTAACATGTCCCGCTAATTTACTTGTGTGTTTGCTTAGATCTATGAAACCTAGTTATTAAATATTGATTGGTTGTCTCTTATCTTAATTGTAATTGGCTTAGAGTGCTTAAAGCCATCGTTGTGTTTTTAATGCTTGATTAATCTTTGTTGAACATTAGTTTATAATTACTAGTGGAATTGTAGGCTAAAAATCCAAAGAAAACCTTAGTGTTAAGTTTATGAATCCTAGAGATTTCGTAGTCATTAACCTTAGGTAGCTTCAAAGAGTTAGGATAAAAGCACACCCTACGACCTTAGAAAACACAACGCGCTAAGAATAAGGACGTGACAATTCAACCATCAATAAAAGATAACTAGGAGTAATAGTATCTAGGTAGACACATCTTTAATCATCATACGAGCACACTTCAATAGACATAGACTACCCCTTAGATTAGATAATTAGATAAGTAGAGTAATCGGTAGAAGTACCACCCCCAAATCCAAACCCCGAGATCGCACTTTAATTTTCTAAAAATATAAAAAGATAAAAATAATCTTCCTCAACCCCAACCCTCGCTATTCCTATTCCCTAGAGAACGATATCAATCCCGAGGCTTACCCTAATACTACACTACAACGATTAGGTTCACCGCCTAGGTGGTTGAAAAACTTGCTCAAGAAAAGGAAGTTTCCTTTGACCCCGAACGCGTTGTACGCGTATCAAGTTTTTGGCACCGTCACGCCGGGAATAGAATAGCTAGTTAGATTTCCACCTCGCTTAGGTTCCCTTGCTTGATTCCTATCAAGTAAGATTTTTCTCAATTTTTAGCTTCCTCGTAGTCTATCCCCCTTCTTGTGACCTTTGTTAGTAACCTCATCACTTTTCATCATGGAAGGTGATAATCAACCACCACTCATCAACCCACCACCAAATGACCCGCCAAGAGGCCGTACTCTTGGTGAATACTCTGACCAAGCCAGGTAGTAAAGTGTAAAAGCTCAGCCCTGAGGAAAAAGAAAACATATTGTTAGGTTGTAAATTACAATATGCTTCGATCTTGCAGTAAACCAATTGGCCAAAACTCGCTAGAGATGGTAATCGTATAGGATACAATGATAGCCACCACCCCTTTAATGAAGCATGCACCACCGCTAAAGAACTCATTTAGTAGTGAATTCAGCTTTTAATAAACCCTCAAGAAGTAAATAAGACCAATTACCTAAGATAAGTTCTCGAGTTATCCGGTGCTCCCATAATTGAAGATTGGGAATCGATTCGAGGATGTTAGTACCGAATCAACTAAGTCGAAAAGATCGAGCCGCTTAAGAAAGTTGATTCTAAGCCAAATCCAATAGCTAGTTAGATTTCCACCGAAATTTGAATACCCAGCTCAAACAAGAAGCGAGTAAAGAATTTAACCTTTCCCATGGGTTCTTTGCAGATCTCTTCACATTAGCGTAGTAATTTCTCACTAGCATTCCTATTCCACTAGAGAACGATATCAATCCCAATGCTTACCCTAATACTACACTACAACGATTAGGTTCACCGCCTAGGTGGTTGAAAACTTGCTCAAGAAAAGGAAGTTTCCTTTGACCCCGAACGCTGCTGTACGCCTATCAAGTTTTTGTCGTCACGGGAATAGAATAGCTAGTTAGATTTCCACCTCGTTTAGGTTCCCTTGCTTGATTCCTATCAAGTAAATTTTTTTCTCATTTTTAGCTTCCTCGTAGTCTATCCCCCTTCTTCGTGACCTTTGTTAGTAACCCCATCACTTTTCATCATGGAAGGTGATAATCAACTACCACTCATCAACCCACCACCAAATGACCCGCCAAGAGGCCGTACTCTTGGTGAATACTTTAGACCAAGCCACCTAGGCTATAGGAACACTATTGAGCTCCCCGATCAAGCTAAAACTACGGCCCTACGATCCGACACCATCCGGTTGGTGCAAAACGGATGTGCATTCCATGGACTTCGTTCCGAATATCCTAATCAGCATCTTAAGGATTTCCTTAAAATCGTCGATTCCATCGACCTCGATGCTACTACTCGGGAGACCACGCGCCTGCGTCTCTTTCAATTCTCTCTATGGGACCAAGCTAGTAATTGGCTTGAGCAACTTCTCGCCGGCTCCATCTCAAGTTGGGATGATCTCACCACTCGTTTCCTTGCCTAATTTTTCCCACCGGGGAGAACTACTAAGCTTAGGAAGAAAATCTTGATGTTCCAACAATGTCAAGGTGAATCTCTCTACGAAGCATGGAATCGATTCAAGGACTTGCTCCATAAAGTCCCTCATCACGGCATTAATCTTTGGCATCAAGTCCAAATCTTTTATGATCATGTCAACTTCTCAACTAAGCAATCCATTGACCATGCGGCCGGTGGCAAACTTAGTGATCTCACCGTGGAAGAATCGTGGGGTACAATAGAGGACCTTGCTCTCTATGAAAACGAAAGTTGGAATGACCCCCGTGAGTTGCCCAAAACCATAAAGGCAATCTCCTTGCCTCCCATTGACTCACAACCTTCTGACCGTAGAATGCTCGAGCTTGAAGATCAAGTCAAATTCCTAATGAGCTCTTACGAAAATCCTAAGTCTTCATGCCAAGTGAACAAAGTCTCTTCCTTGTGTGAGTTATTTAGTGGTCTTCATGACACTCGTACTTGCACAAGACTCCCCGAACAAGCTTCTGTTGACTACACATCCTCGTGTACCAATGGAATGGGAGGAAGATTCCTACAAGACCCGGACCTAGGACTTTCAATGATGCCCGAGAAGCATGAAAGGGCAAACCCGACTTCTATTGGGTACAAACCAAAGAATTCACCTCTAATGATTTCTCATGGCCCCCCTATCATGGCCCTAGCCAACAAAACATAGAAGGGATGTTGCAACACCTAGTTACATCCCAAGAAGCTCAAATAGCCAAGCTTTCGGACCGCTTTAACCAATAATAAGCCGAGATGGATAGGAAAATTGATAACCTTTTGAAATCCATGACCAATAGTGATAGGAAGACCACCGAAAAGGTTAACGCCATCTCGACCCATTCTCCCGAAGCTTCCGGTGTGAAAATTAAGGACCCAAGTAAGTTAACCAAGCACGTTCAATTCATCAATACCATCACCTTAGTGAAACCTAATAGGACTAATGACGAAGCGAACCATGAGACGGTACTTGAGGTTAGTGAGACTCCTAAGAATGAATCGACCGATCAAGTAGATGAAGTAGGCGATGACTATTTCAATAAGTTTCCAATGGAAGAGGAACTCTCTCGCCACCCACACTTAGTACGCGATCTCCGTCACATGTATGTTAGGAAAAGCCTTAGGATCAAGTTTGGGAACCCTTGGAATCTCAACATACCATGTTGCATAGGACATCTATTCGTGGCAAAGGCCTACATTGACCGCAAGTCCCCAATAAACATCATGACTAGCACCTACTATAATTGGGTGATGAAAAAGCCTATCCCAACTAGGCAAGATCTAAATAATCTTAGAGTTAGATGTAATTTCCTTGGTAGAGTTAAGGGATTGCCCTCTATGTAGGTAGTTTCACGTATCCTACGGATTTCAGAATTGTGTATGATATTAGTACGGCCATAGATTCTAGTTTGTCCCACGTGATTCTAGGAAAGCCTTTCATAGAGAACACCGGGATGACTTATGATCCGTCGTTAGAAATAGTGAGATTCAAGGATGAGACCGATGACATAGCTTACCAAATACCATTTAAGATTGAGAAATTTTCATCATTATCCAATGATGAAAAAGAACTTAAACTATCGGTCTACTATAGGAATGAGGAGGATAAGGAGAAGGGAGTAGATTATGTGATGAATAAGATTTTCGGGTTCTATAAGGATTGCTTGAAACTAGGACCGGAATATAGAACCGACTGGGGAGAAGATGACTTCTTAGAAAGGTGCATAATAGGGCACTTCTATAACATGGAAAACCCCAATAGAGACCATCATGAGGAAGAAGGTGACGGCAATGAAGTCACGTAGGGGCACGACTTCGAGTCTAGCTACAAGACTTATAAATAAAGAAAAGTGCTTCTTGGGAGGCAACCCATGCTTAATTGTTTGCTTGTTTGTGTGTCATATATCTTTTCATTGATTGTTTATTCTCATGTTTGAATTTGTGAAAATGCTCTATTTTGTCTTTAACCTCGTCTTAATTACATATAAAGGTATTTTACAAAAAGGATAAGTGTAGAGAAGATTACACATGTTTTTAAAAGAACGTGAAAATGAGAATTACAATTCTTGAAAAGATATATATGTGTGTTTGTTAGAGTCAAATGCTTGTATCGAGTCATAATGGATGTTTTGCAGGAATTTTTTCCAGATCCTAAAGATGTAATTTTTCCGTAAAATCGCAGCAGCACCGCCGTTAAGATAACTGACGGCCGAGATTGCAACTGATGGCGCCGGAGGAGCGAAACCACTTATCTTACTTTCTCGTTTTTGTGCTACTTACAAATTTTTGGAATTTCTCAGGTCTTAATTTTCCAGAAAATCTGCAAACATCCATTCCACAAGCATTATATACTAGTTTAGTAGAGTCATATATAGTTTTACCGCCGATTTTACGTGAAGGTTTCATCTATTTACTTAAAGTGTGCATGCTTTATTTATCAAGAAGAAGAAACATAAGATTGGAAGGAGCTTTTCACGCATACATTCTTCTTGGAGAAGAATTTAACCACTACTTCACACGGATCCTACCGAGCTAATCAGGGGAGTATTAATTTCTTTCTCTTTTAATTACCTTCCGTTATCATAACTTTGATACTTTCGGGGAACATTGGGGATAATGTTCAGTTTAAGTGTAGGGAGGGAGAATAAACCGGGAACTTTGAAACTATACTTATCCTTGATTATTTGTCTTGTCCTATTTCATTCGTGTAATAAACCATGAGAAATATCGGTTAGGGTAATTTTGGCACCAAATTAAAAATTTTCATGACATGTAAGAGTGGGCATTTAGTCTTAATAAAGCGTCTCATGGATAGGAAGTTATATGACTAGCACAAAAACCCTTTATCACTCAAATTCCACCCCAAAAATGTGAGGTTCGCCCCTAGATTTGTAGGAATTAAAGCATTCACCTTTAATGCTTCGAGAGTGTATCGGTAGTATAATAGATTCTAGAACTTATTTTGTGTTGCATTCCGAGATCGCTAGTGAGACTACACTTTTGTAGTTAGGAATAACTAAATGATAAGAGGCATTAGGATAACCCTTGTTTCATACCCGTATTATAATTACTTCTTCCACATCGGTTGAGTAATTCCCCCACACCCTTGCGTTGTACTCATCTTTAGTACACGATACCCCTAGTTAACCCCTCAGAGCCTATCCTTTTCGCGGTTCTCGTAATGTTTCGGTCTTCCAGAATATCAATGAAGAGCATTGTTTACAATCCACCCCCAAATATACACCCAAATCACCTTAGCCTACCTTGTATGCACTCACTTTAATGCATTATTGTTATCATACTAAACCCTTAGTTCAATTATCTAGTTACTTGCATAAGTTGCTAAGTCGAGTCATATCCTTTTTATACAGTTTTTGGATGATTGGGACTCATGGGTAAAGTTAAATTTTATGGAGTGACGGAAAAGATCGTTAAATTCAAATTCCCTTTATTTACGTAATAATGTACTCCAAGTGTTTTGATCTTTTCAATTCGGGTCAAATCAGTGTTAGAGTAATAAAAACTCAAGTGTATGGATGTGCCTATAAATCCCTTATATTTTGATGTTATCGTAGAGGATGGTAGAGTAAAAGTGTATGAAAAAAAAATGAAAAAAAAAAACATACGGGCTACCATCCTACATCTATCTTTATATTTATATTTGTTTGTTTCAAAGTTATTTAGAGTTTAGAGAGTCGAGTCTTGGCTTAGCAACGCCATTCTTCTCATGCTTGTAACATAAAGATTTTTGACTTGCCACCACTAAATCGCCTATCCAACCAAACCCTTTGTTTCCCTAACCGTAAGCCTAACGTTACAACCATTTAAAAGACCTCTTAGATAGTTTTTCCTAGGTGATTACGCCAAAGCGGTGGAGGTTTGATCTAGTCTCAAGCCTATGGTAATCTATGTACTATGACCGGTTAATAAGTGTTTATCTTCCATTTCCATTTGATATATTTCATATACACCCGAGAGATGAGAGTATCCAAACACCACTTGTGAGGTGCTAGTATGTATTTTCCGTGCTTGTTATGACTTTTGCGGGGCTTATACTTGTTGTGAATTATGTTAAACCATTGCTTTATGCCCCTTAACTTATAAATTGATTGGCTAAAAGCACATTTGCTTGATGACAAGCAAATACCAAGTGTAGGGATATTTGATAAGGATTTAAACGACACTTTTAAGGGGTCATTTAAGCCCTTAATCGCCCATTTTATATCCGCTATCGCTTAATTTCGCTTTTCACTTTTAGGTCTCTTGAAGGCAAAATGTCGGAATGATGCTTATTTGGACGAAAAGGAGTGAATATGTGAAGAAAATGGCTAAAGTCAAGATCAAGACACTCAAGTCAGCTGGAAGTGCACCGACGGCGTCAAAAACAAAGAGCGACGCCGTCCCTATAATTGTGATGGCTCAGAGTGAAATTGCTATTTTGCACCGACGGCATCGAGCTTTGAAGAGTAGGGCGTCACGAAGACCTTTTCCTCGACGGCCTAGATCCGTATTCGCACGGCGCCGAAGTTGAAGTCGACGCCACAACCACAACGTGAAGCCGTCCCGAGTTGACTTGGCCAAGACGAAACCCTAATGGCGGCGATCTGACGGCGACACAATTAAAAGGTGACGCCCTCGCAGTTGTAACTCTATATATAGAATTCGAATTTTCATACTTTAGGGAGGTAGACTTGTGGATTAAAAACCTAAAACGATTATAGTCCGTCTTGGACAGTATTTTAGGGTTCTATACCCTATTTTACATCGAGATAAGTTATTTATTCCCTTGATTTCATTATGTCTTCGATTGAATGTGTGTATGCTTACATATTTAACATGTCCGGCTAATTTACTTGTGTGTTTGCTTAGATCTATGAAACCTAGTTATTGAATATTGATTAGTTGTCTCTTATCTTAATTGTAAATTGGCTTAGGAGTGCTTAAAGCCATCGTTGTGTTATTAATGCTTGATTAATCTTTGCTGAACATTAGTTTATAATTACTAGTGGAATTGTAGGCTAGAAATCCAAAGAAAACCTTAGTGTTAAGTTTATGAATCATAGAGTTTTCGTAGTAATTAACCTTAGGTAGCTTCAAAGAGTTAGGGATAAAAGCACACCCTAAGACCTTAGAAAACACAAAGCGTTAAGAATAAGGACGTGACAATTCAACTATCAATAAAAGATAACTAGGGAGTAATAGTATCTAGGTAAACACATTTTAAATCATCATACGAGCACACTTCAATAGACATAGACTACCCCATTAGTTAGATAATTAGATAAGTAGAGTAATCGGTAGAAGTACCACCCCCTAAATCCAATACCCCGAGATCGTACCTTTTATTTTCTAAAAAATATAAAAAAGATAAAAAATAATCTTCCTTAACTCCAATCTTAGCGTAGTAATTTCTCACTAGCATTCCTATTCCTATAGAGAACGATATCAATCCCGAGGCTTACCCTAATACTACACTACAACGATTAGGTTCACTGCCTAAGTGGTTGAAAAACTTGCTCGAAGAAAAGAAATTTACTTTGACCCCGAACACGCGTTGTACGCGTATGAGTGTTCTTACTAGACTAATAATTGGTCCAAAATTGTATTATGTCTGACAATAAAGTAATAATAGCATCCTCAATAAAGGAAACAGAACGATAATGCAAATAACCATAGCCATATATGTAATAGTTCGTCTAAAGTTGCTTATACTTAAGTTCAACTCATCAGCACAATGGTTAGGATGTTAGATAAATGGAAGCTTTCAAAAAATATATTGTAAGAACATCAAGCTCCACAAAGGATGAAAGTATCTATAGGTCTCAGATTGTCATTTCTAATAGTTTTTCTTATGGTAATTAAAAATGGGTGACTATTTGTATTGTAAAGCAAACGTTGTCTATAAAGAAGTCATTTATCGACAAGTCGGTTCTTATTTCTTAGCTACTTTATGGTTAAACAATTAAGGTTATTTAGTTTCTTTGCGGATGTTTTACAAATGATATTTTACCTTAAGTTTTTGGTTTTTAATATTATATCAATTAACGTTATTTCTATCAACAATTTTACTACTTTTATATTTTTAACAATTCTCAAAACTAGCCACCCAGCCGGCGAGCCTTGAGGCTAGTATCATATAATAAAACAAAAATAGAAGGAAAAAAATCTAATGGGACGATCATAACGACTCATTTTTCAATGAAATTCAAAAACCACTTACATCATCATTCTTAAAAGTTATATATTTCATAAACGTTAATCTTTAAGTAAAACTAATTAAACCTTCATGTCGAGAATAAAATCATCTTTCATTAGAGTTACACTTTTATATACTTTGGATGAATAAATATCGGAATTTACTCTCAGTAAAATGACATGTGATTTGTAAATCATACGTGATTTGTAATTTTAAAATCACATGTGATTTGTGATTAAAACTTTAAAACTCACATAACAAATCACATGTGATCTCGTATCTTGTAATATTTAAACTCTTAGAAAAACTATATCGAAGTTTTTGTCTATTAAAAGATTAAAAATTTCGCCGAGATAGCGTAGTTTTGTCGCTAATTATTTATCGTATATATATATATATATATATATATATATATATATATATATATATATATATATATATATATATATATATATATATATATATATATATATATACTAATTTTAAAAATAAGCTGCTATGAATGTCTCATTTGATATTTAATTTTTTTTCCTTGAATTCACCCTCAGTTCATCAAATCGGAAAAAGTAGCATGACCCCGAAAGGTATAACACCTTTATCTCCTGTGAGGTCCGATGAACTTTTTAGGGCCAAAAGGAAATAAGAAAAGCTAAAAGAAATATCTGACAGAGTATACTATTTAGGATGTGTTTGTTAAAACTACCGGCACTAGTTAGCGGTAACAATTAACGATAGCAATTTAATTTATAAAAATGTTTGATAGATTAGTTATAACTATAATTCTAATGTGTAAAATAACATAATATTAAATGATAAATGCTTATTCAAAAAACAATAAGAAATTAACGTTTTCATAATTTTATAAATGTTATATACTTCTTTCAAACGAATTGAACTTAATAATAATAATGTTAAATGCTATAAATTGCTTCCAAAAGCTGCCTACCAAATATAGCCATTATCATGTAACAATAAAACAAGATGAATATACTTTAATAATTCGATGTATGGGTTAGGCCATTTGGGAATTCGTATCCGAGGGGTGAGCGCATGCTCCACGGACATGCTTAGAAACTGGTGTTCTCGGCATCGACACCTTATTTTAAATTTGCACGTGTTCTACCAATTGCCAAAATATACATAATTTTCTTATTGTTTTGATATAATATGTTAACTCGATGAGAGTAGTTATTTTGTTTAAAAGTGAATTTTTATAACTTAGAGAGGTAAGTGCATTATGGCCTAAAAAACTGTTATTTGGTGTCCTAGCTCAGCACACCTCTAATATCATCATTATAATTAAAACAGTATTCACAGCTGTTATTGGTGCATGTAAGTCCCATTACATGTGATCAGGGTCGTCTCATGAATCGGCGAAATTTTTGAATGCCATGTATTAAATTGTATAATAAGACCTTTCGTTAAGCAATATTATATGTAAAGTGTCACCGTTTATAAGATATAATGCAATTAGTTATCTAAACGTTTTAACATATTACTAATTTAAGATATTTTCTCATTTAAATACTTTTTTCTTCGTGAAAAATATGTCTACACATACATATAATTATTAACGGGACAAATTTTGAGGCCCTAAAAATTCTAAGGACCTGAGCAGTCGCTCACCTCGCACACCTTCAAAGACAGCCATTCACATCACCAAAAATACCCCGGCCACTCAAACAAAAAGAAAACAACGGCTAGATGTGAATCAAATACCGAGAGACGGTGCACTATGAAATGCAATAGGGAAAAAAATTTACCATAGTGGAAATCTCTTTTAATGCTTAACTGACACGAAAATATTCAAGGCTTTTAATTTCGGGATATTACTTTGTATCATTTTCATTTTTGTAAGATCGTAAGATCAAATTGAGATCTTAATATCTTACTGTAATTTCATTTTCTTGATAGGCATTGTAAAATGTTTAATATAATTAGACTTTTGTTTTTCATATTTTATAAAACTTAGTACATAAATTTTTAGTTTTTTAACTTGTGCTTTGAGAAAAGTAAGATCGTATCGAATGAGATCTTAAGATCCTATTGTGAAGATCGTGATCTTATTAGGGTGGTGGCAGTCATGATCCCATGCCTCACCACCACCAATAATATTATTTCACCTCATTCATGACTCTTTCATTTCTCACCATACTTTTTTAGTTGCAACCATGATCCCATGCCTCACCTAATTTTATTTTTTTATTTTTTATATCCCATGCCTCTTCGGCAATCTTTGCCGAGTACCACCAAACCGCAACCATGCCGCTTAGGAGGCAATGGTGTTGCCGCTCGGCATGGCCTCATGCCTCACCATATTGATCCCATTACCACCACCCTTTAACATTTTGGTTGTATAATCCAATTCCTACTACAGTAGACATAAACTTTTAGAACTTTACAAACATCACACATGTTGGGAATTCTACTGAATAAGAATTCTCACGACTAATCATCGACGGATTCTCATCAAGTCTCGGATTCTCAATGAAGAAGTGATTCATGGAAGTAGTAAAACCGTAGTTTGTTTCATGGATATAGATATTCCGCCTATTTTATAGTTAGTTAGGATATGCATGAGTTTTATTAGGAAGTGATAATGCATATCTCTTTTAGTTTTATGAATATACGTTTCTTGTGAAACGGTTTAGGGTTCCTTGTCTATAAAAGGAACACATTAGTATGTATGATGTACGAGTTTTGAAAAACAAGTTTTAGTTTTATTAAAAGATCCATAGAGGATCAAAGTATTCTTAGTAATCTGTGTTCTTACTTGTGTTTGATTTCCGCTTTAGAATACAAGTAATAGAGACTTTCTATTAGTGTGTTTGTGATTACATAAACATTACTAACGATTCACGAGCGCTCAAAGATCTATCAAGGTCTAAGGTTCAACAAGTGGTATCAGAGCCTCGGGAGAGTCTTTGTGATACTAAGAAAATCCTTTTCTTTACACCCTCACAACCAAAACAACCATAATAATGCATGGGTCAGATGATGGAACTGAAGTTACTCACAATCAAAACACCACATCTTTGCAACAACTTAATCTCACAAACAGCAATGCAAAGTTCCCATACCTCAAGAAGGAGGAGTATGAATTGTGGGCTATGAAGATGCAGAATTGGATTAGCAATATTGATTGGAATCTTTGGGAAGTTGTCCGTAAGGGTAACAGTTTGAAGAAGTGCGTTAAAGATGTTGATGGTGTTGCTACCATCGTTGGTCCCAAAAATGCTGAAGAAATACTAGCTGTTCAGAAAGAGAATAAAGTTAGAACTATTCTCCTTCAAGCTATACCAGATGATCACATGGGTGACTTTCACTACATGGAGGATGCTAAGGACATCTGGATGGCAATCAAGGCTAGGTTTGGTGGGAACGATGAGTCAAAGAGGATGAGGAAATCATTGCTGAAATAGCAGTTTCAAGAATTCCAAATCTCTGAGGAAGAAGGTATCCACAAGGGATATGACAGGTTCCATAGGATTTTGAGTCAATTGAATCAGATGAAGGCCAGGCCAGACAATGAGGATTGCAATTCAAAGTTTTTACGATCTTTACCTCCATCTTGGTTGCAAGTAAGCATTGCACTCAAAGCAAAAGGTGGGCTAGATATGCTCACTTTTGATTATCTCTACAACAAACTTAAAACTCTTGAACCTGATGTTAGAAGTCCCTTTCGTTCATCCACTCCCACTCACTCAGCTTTTGTTAGCACCTCTGATAACGCCTAAAATGAACATGTTTTTAGTAGCGTTATTGTTGGTTTTGTGCATGATAATTGGCTATATTTACTCATAACTGTTGCAAAAGATGCGTATTGTGTATGTATATGTAGCTAGGTATCACAAATGATGAAGAAATGAAGTTTTTATGCACATTTGGAAGATTCCCAAGGAAGAAAGTCGAGCAATGAAGCTTTTGGACTCAATGATTAGGAAGCACAATGATTTCTAAGTATCTACAGCAAGGTTAGATCAAGTTTTGCCTTGGAAATCATCAGCAAGAGCAAAGAGTGAGGCATGAATCAAGAAAGTCAACCAAAGTCAACAATACAACACTCAACCGTTCGGTCATGACCCGTAACCGGATCCGGTTGCGTAATGGTCAAAACGGAAACCGATCCGGTTGCCAGTGCAACCGATCCGGTTGCAAAGCAACCGATCCGTCAGATGGTTTCTGCTACACAAAGTTGCATTTAATGTTGCCTTAACTCCCCATAATCATTAGAGGCCGATCATTTCTTGATATTAACTTGTTGGGAACATTTTTGGCCAGTTAGACAAGTTACTTTGGCTATATATTGAACCTAGACTTAGTTTACTAAGTGTGACACAACCCAAAGTGTAATAGTTTACACCAAAACTATTACCAACCATTTTATTCATCCCAAAAGTTTAGTATTCACTGTAAACGTCCGTGAGGTTGAGAGAGCAATTTCATCCATTGTTTTGGTTATTTGGAGTTATACGGTTAAGCTAGGTGATTGGAGGTGTGTGGTTGCTACAAGCCACGAATTCTAGTTCTTGTAATCGCAAAAGTTTAGGTATTCTATGAACTTTGTTATGGATTTCTATTCTCTTGAGTTATTGGAATTGCTTTGTTATTTCTTGTGTTTTGTTATTATTATCATGGAGTAGTTTTGGATATACTTGTGTGTTAGGATGTAGGAAATCATACTAGTGTTCTCATATGTGATGCATGTATATATGATCTTGTTTAAATAAGTTTGTTGGAAAAATACTAGTCTTAGTTTGATTTGTCGGTAAAACATGTTTTAAGAAAAAGGACCGAAAGGATTTCTCTTGTGTTTTATCCCAAAAAGTTGAGTGACAAACTAGTATGGGGATATGGTGATTGGCAACCACCATGTTTACTTATTAAAACAAGACTAGAAATATTTTCATCACGAAAGGTCGAAAGATTCGTAAGAACGAGTTTAATAAGAACATTTTACAAACAAATGGATTTTCTAAAGGATAATCATTAGGATAAGGACCGAAAGGATTATCTATATGTTTTTGTTCTTAGAATGATTTTTACAAACATAAACCATGGTTGGAAATCATTTGCTTATGATTTTTGCATCACCTCAAGAGTTTACACCAAGCCTTCATGAACATTACTTATGATTGCCTATAGACTACACACAAGTATATATATTTCTTATTGTTGAATTTCACTATAACATCACTTCTTGAGGAAGCCTTGACAAAGCTTTCTTGTTTCAAAACTTTTTAAGAAAACAATTTCGAACACAAAATCCCTTGGGACGATCTCGACTTACCCACCTTTGCTATCACGAACGAGTATACTTGCTCGTATGTGTTTATAGTATTAAGACGGTTAAATCGTGTTTATAAATTTTTAAAACTTGCAACACGGGAAACACATCAAGTTTTTAGCGCCGCTGCCGGGGATTTTGATTTTTGATTTTTGAGTTAAGCAATTTGAGTGTCTTCATTTTCTGTAAAATTAGTAATTTTGGAATTGAATTTCGTGAAAAGTTAAAAAAAAAAAAAAAAAAAAAAAAAAAAAAAATGGTCAGAAGCTAACCGAATCCGATTAGTACTCTCGGATTTATTTTTGTATTTTGATTTCATAGTTTTAAGTTTATTCAGTGATTAGTGTTATAGTTTTAGATTAATTCTTGTCGTTTTTGATTCTTATAGATTATATCTTTGATTGTTTATGTTTTCTTAGATTTTTAGTTTTTCTTTATTTTAGTTTTTTCTAGTTTATTAATCTTTAGATTAATTATTGTCTTAATTCTAATGATTAGATATAGTTAATTTTCAGTTTTATGGTTTTAGTAATTTTAATGAGTAATTTTAATGAGTAGTTAATTTAGTTTTCATTTAATAGCTTGATTAATTAATTGATTAATAAAGGATAATGAGGAGTCTCAATTAATTAATAGTTTTAAGTACACTTAATAGTAATTAATTTTAATTAATTTTCAAAAAAAAATAGGGGCATTTTCATATCTACCCAACAAAACCATGAAAATTTCATATTTACCCAAATGATGCTTTAAAAGCATTGTACACAATGCATTCAATGGTTGTATTTTGGGTATATTTGAAATTAATGTTGAAAGAGGGAGATATGAAATTATCCCAATAATAAAATAAAATATATATATATATATATATATATATATATATATATATATATATATATATATAGAATCATCAAATAAGATCAAACTTAAAGTTGTTAAAATGAGATCCAACTAAAATTTGACAAGTTTACATTCTCCTTACAACAAAATAATTTTTATTAACTACAACTAAAATTGTTAAAGTTTCGATAGATTTCTTTTTAAAATTTACGAACCTAGGTGATACACTTTGATTAGAAGTGCAATGTGTATCGTGTTTTGTATGTGTATCGAATTTGGAATATTTATTAGTGTAATATGTATCGGTGTATCACTAATCCAAACTCATGTATCATTTGGTTATTAGTTGCTACAATGTTAATTTGTATTAAAATATTATTTTTATGTGTATTATTGCTAAAATTGTTATTTATAAATGTTTTAGTGGTTTTTAGATTTAATCTTATTTTTACAACTTTAAGGTTGATCTTATATATATATATATATATATATATATATATATATATATATATATATATATATATATATATATATATATATATATATATATATATATATATATATATATATATATATATATATATATATATATATATATATATATATATATATATATATATATATCTAACCGATCGGTTGCAACCCGCAACTGGATCCGGTTAGACATTTGGGTTTAGTAGTTTACCACCAACCGAATCGGTTGGTGAGCCAACCGATCCGGTTGGAGCTCTCGGTAAAAAAATTTTCTACTTTTTAGATTTTGAGTTTTAGCTTATGTTTTTAGTTTTGTTAAGTGTCTTTACTTGCTTACTATATGTTTCTATAGTTTGCTTTTATTTTTGCTAACTCTAACGCTAATGATTTGGATTTTTGTTTTTGGTTTTGTTTTGTCTTGTTTAGCTAGTTATTATGGATAGTTTAAGCGGAATTTCGGAATACCTTCGTAACCTGGAGGAGATGTTCAAAGACACCGGAAGTTCATTAGAGAAGATTGGAGGTATCTTAGAAGGAAGTAAGAAAGATTTGGGAATTGATACGGTTAGTATGGAAGAAACGGGTGAAAACAAAGTTCAACTTCCTAAGAAGGGAAGAGTTGTGGTATTCACACAAGCACCTTTAACGGAGTATGATTCGCCACTTATGAGGTTCGGAACACCTTGTAGTGTAGAAGGGGTGAGTGCTTGGGACGTGCAACTTAACATGGCTTATGGTGAAAATTACATTGTGGAGAAAGTTCTTGATAAAATTGGTCATGTACGTTTGGATTACGAAGCATACGGAAGAAGAATGGTTAAGAATCTTAAGGTTAACATTCATGGGCACATTTTTGAAACAGATTTTGTTGTCTTGGAAGAAGGGAACGCGGATGAGCCCAATGTATGTTTTAGGCGAGATTTTCTTGTAACGACCAAGTGCCAAGTTGATTTTGCTTTAGGAGAAATGAGGATCAATATCACCGATTTGGAAGAAGGAAAAGGAGTGAACGAGATGCTTGTGGAGTTATGTGCTAATATGGAAAAGGAAGATGTGGAAATCGCAAAGATGGGGAAGGCAAATAGGAAGAAAACCTCATCCAACAAATTAACTCCTACCACATCTACCAACAAAAATGATTACACACCATCATCACCTACCACATCAAACACTTTCAAACCTTTAACCGACGAACAAAAAGAAGCTATTTTGGAAAACCTTGAACAAAAGTTTCTTGAGCTAAATGAGAAAAAGCCGGTGATTGAGGTACTTCAAGATTACGTTCTCTACCGTAAGAAACTAGATGCGGTGATGCTAGCAAGAGCAAGATTGGAGGATAAAGATCTATCGGAGGAGGATAGAGATAGGATTTTGTTTAGAGGTATGCCACGTAAGGAGAAAGATCTAGGAAATTTTGTTTTGCCAATTAAAGTGAATGGGACTACACCAGTTTATGCCTTAGCCGATACGGGTTCAGGTGTTAATGTTATGCCCTATCCATTGTTTAAGACGTTGGGTCTTAGTAAGCCGCAACCAAATCATTCGAAACTTACCATGGCGGATAATTCCCAAGCAAAAGCAATGGGGGAGGTGAAAAACGTAAGAGTTCAAATTGGTTATCAACCATACTTGGCTGATTTTCTAGTCCTAGACATTCCGGTTGATAAGAGTTTGCCACTTCTATTAGGAAGACCATTCCTACGCACATGTGGTGCAATCATAGACATGGGTTGAGGTATGATGACTATCGATGATGGGATCTCGAAACAAACCTATTATCCAAACCAAGGGGACCAGTTTTGGAATTCATGGAAGATTTAGAATTGATGGAAGCAGACGAGGACTTGACTTGTTTTGAAATAGGACGTGATGTCCAAGGAAACCCGATGTATGGACCATTAGCTCCACCATACTTTGATATTGAGGATGAGATGGAACGCGCACTAGCGGTGGAAGCATTTTACAATCCATTCAAAAACATCCTAGTTTACGAGAAGCTAACCGATTTCTTAGGTTCTTTACCGGTTCAACTCAAGAATTTGAATGGAGACCCGAGGGTCGGGCATTTACAAGAGACAAAATGGGGATGGAGAATGGCACGTCAAATTTGATATACTATGTCCGGATGAGAGAAGATTCATAAGGAAGTTCAAAACTTATGAAACATACCGTGAATTGACCGGGAAATTTCTAAGTGAGGACATCTTAAGGCATGAGTATTTCGAGGAATTCTAAGGAGAAACAAGGCACCATAATAAACAAGCAATTGTTTGCTTGAATTTCATGAACTTCTTTTTAATTTTATGCATTTAGGATTTCTTGTTTTTCATTTCAGTTTTATTTTTATTATTATGTTGAGGATATTTGGTTAATGCATGATGTTTATGAGTTTTAGTTTGAGTTTTAGTATGAGTTTATAAGTATGATGATTTGAGTTTTGAGATTGGATAATTGTTGAAATTTCCAAATGGTGGATGAATGTTGTGTGCATCTTTAACAGGATTTTTGAGTAAAAATTGTTGCTTGGAAGGTAAAATGCCTAAGTAACGAGAAAAATGCAAAATTTGGCAAAAATGCAAACCGAAACGGTTGTGTCCATGACTGAACCGGTTGCATACAAGTATATATACCAAAAATTCACTTTTTCCAGAAAAACACACACACACACCAATCCTCCATCTGGGTTTTGCAAAAATTTGACCAATAGAAGCCCATTGAAGATTGTTTAAGTTGTGGAAGATCATCATGGCACCCAAACAAGTAAGCATCTGCATTTAATTAACTCAATTGAGGTTTAATTAGAGCATTTGATTCGAATTGCATATTAGGTCACTAATTTGGGGGTTTTGATATAATTCGAATTAAGTTGTAATAATTTAGGATTAAGTGGGTAATTGATATAGGAATGCATTGCAAATAGAATTGTAGTGATTGATTCAACATGGAATGAGTATTAGATGATTGAATTTTCGGATTTAATTAGGTTATGCCATTGAATCAAGTTAAGTTGCAATTGGTGATTCCTAGTGGTAGATGATGCATTTTTAATGAGTAATAGATGCCACATTGTTAATTAGAACAAGTAATTTAGGAGTTGAGGTCTTATTTGTTGAGTTCTAAGTTGATGAATGTGTGATGATTTGAGGTTTGGAAAGCGAATTTAAAGTAATGTGAGGATGTAGAAATCATTGATGATATTAGAATGCAGTCTAGGAGTGGATTGGATTTAGAAGAATCAAATGGGTGATGGATTAGAAGGAAAAGCCTTATGCAGAATGAGTAACCGATCCGGTTGCGAAGCCCAACCGATCGGTTGGATTTGGTCTTTTAGAGTAACCGATTCGGTTGCCCTGCAACCGAATCCGGTTCCAGGTTCTGTGTTGGATTTTTTTGAAATTTTGAAGTGGACCTTAGAGGCTTCCATGGACCTTCCCGTTTGTTCTAACACTCTTATATTGGCTTATAATTGTGATTTCTACAGAGAATTGTTGTAGGTAGTTCAAGCTCGGGACCAGTTCCAATTAACCCGATTGTTACCAAGTTTTGCCAAAGGAACGAGAAGAAGAAAGTCAAGTATAGCTTGAAGACGGAAGCAAATGCCAACCTAAAGTTCAAAGATCTCACCGACGGGGAAAAACATGCTTTCTGGGAACGATTGTCAAAATTGCAAAATATGACATGTTTGGTTCCGAGGGTGATTGATTGGGATTTGTTTGAAGAATATGATTGTGAAGAGGAGTTGAGAAAAATGATGCGGACTCTTATGTGTATCCGGCGGATGGGGATTCGTTTGATGATTTGTCATGGGAAACAGCATTTAACATTAACGAAGAGGTCTATCAAGAATGGTGTATGAAGTTCTTTTCAACCATGTATTTTGAGAGAAAGGTGAATGTTCAGAGCTTGATGGAGGAAGTTTGTGTTTGGTTTAGGCTTTGTGGATAGGATCATGCTTACACTTTGCCGGATTTCGCTGTTGCTCTTGGCTTGTACGAGCCACATGAGGTTAAGCATCGATTATTTGAAGCTCACTTTTCGAGGCTTCAGAGGTTTGAAAAAGACTACCCTAGTGGGCCCACTTATTAGAATCGAGTGGGAGATCCTTCTTGTACAAGGAGGAATGCTGCAACCATCAGAAATCCGTTAATGAGGATACTTCACAAGTTGACAGTGACTGGGCCGTTTAATAGGTATGGAAGCAGGGACAAATGCCAGAAACCGGACTTATGGGTTATGATGTTATTGGAAGAATCTAAGGACGGTAATGCGTTTTGGCAGATAGCCGAGTATTTATCTAGGATGGCCCCGGGAATCAAAAGTAATAGCAACATTTGTGGAGGACATTTTGTGACGAGGTTGGCAAGAAATGTTGGGTATTACAATAGTAGTGAGTTGGCTAAGTGTGGAGAGCCAAAGTTTAGTGAGAGGTGGAGTGCAAATAGTTTTGGAAATGCTTTGAATAGGAAATTGAAAACTTTGGGAGCATGGATTGAACCGCAACCGCAACAACAACAACAACCACAGCAGCAAGGAAATATACCGATGGGGAACGTGCAAACGGGTACGTCCAGTAGTTTTGATTCAAGTTGGGGAGAGTGGAACCAACATTTGAATGAAATTGAGTGTAGGGATGTTTGGAGAGACTCGATGATGTTGAGAAAAAATTACATCAATGATTATACAATGCCTATCTTTCAACACATGGCTCAAGAAGCCAATTACGAGTTGCCATCCTACAATCCACCCAATGTTCCACCATATCCTTTCCCATACACTTCTTATCCTGGACCCTATCCATATCCATATCCTGGATACGCACCATTTCCTGATCCATTGCCCGCATATGGTAGATTACCCGAAGTTGGTGGAGCAAGCTATGATGTTGGAGGATCGTCATCAGGAGTTGGAGGAAAGAAGAAGAAGAGGAGAGTTCGTTCGGAGATTGTGGACGAGAACTATGTAACCGAGAGCGATGATGATGATAAGTATGATGATGAAGAAGGTGACGAGATGAGCGAGGACGATGAGTGATCGTGGATCATTCTTGATTTATGGTTTCAAAAACAATGGTTATCATGTGTTAAACAATATTATCTCTATCTCTCAACTATTTATCTAGGATGATTATCATACTTTGTTTTACTTTGTTTTTAGTAGCATTTGGATTGTTTTGTTTTGTTTTGTTTGTGTATTGTGTATTGCAGTTTTGTTTGCAGGATGGATGTGTCGGAAGCTTATTGATGGTCAAATATTCGGAGTTGGATAACTCACATGCTTTCTTATGACCCAATATGCGTATTGCATATTCTATCCCGTGGTATCTTTTGACTATTTCTTTTTCCCATTTTCTTTACTTTGAAGTTCATTTTTATTACATTGAGGACAATGCAAAACTTAAGTATGGGGGAGGGAAGAAAATAGGAAAAATGATACGCATTTTTAAATTTTTAGCTTTTATTTTTTTTTAGATAACTTTTGGATGCAAGTAATTAGAAGGAATTCACCCTTGATTGTCTAGTTGTTTTCACACATTATCTACATATATTAAAAACAACTTGGGTATTTCAATGGTAAAATGAGGTTTTTGAAAAATTTTGATTTGAACCAAATTACGGAAGTAATTCATTTTGGATTCGATAGCATTTTCTAGCGCGCATTATAGCCTTTTTCCACTTAATTGTGAGATTTCTTTTTGTATAAAATAGATCTTTTGTTTTATATTTGCTATGAGTGTGCCGGTGATTATGTCGATTCTAGAACTTGTACTAGTTATGCATGACGGTTAAAATCACTCTCGAGTGATAAAAATATGTTCAAGTGATAAGAGGCATCGTATGATTTAACCCAAATGGCCTTCTATTTTACATCTTATGATTTTTAGCTAACCACATCGGTTAGTTAACCACCCTTATATGGACCCATTTGTTAGTGCTCATCTTTAGCACTAGATACCCTTAGTTACACCCTTTGAGCCAATCTTTTCATTTGTTAAAATCCAGAAAAGTACAAAAAGATTTTACACTTTAAACCTTAGCCAACCCTTGTCATGTCTATTGGTTTGTTGCTAGTTGTTTGGAATGTTGGATTATTTTTTATGATTATGAAGAAGATACACTTTGTCTATAGTGTGTACCATTCTCCAACAAAGATGAAGGAGACGTCTTTCTCATTTGTAATTTTTGTGGTGTATGCTTACACTAAGTGTGGGGGAAATTGTTATTAAAAAAAAAAAAAAAAAAAAAAAAAACCAATGAGCTATATGAAGAATATTGATTAGCCAATGAGCTAAATTGAGTTATACATATTTGTGGAGATCGATATATGAAGAGGAGAAATAATCATTTTCGGGATTGTGGTTTGTATGATCGCTAGCAACATGGAGGTTTAGACTTGACTTTTTTTTTTCTTTTAACACCAATTTCATAAACCATTTCATGCCTTATCCATACCTTTTATAAACCCGTAGCCTTAACGATATAACCCGAATAAAAGCCCTCTTTGACGAATTTATTTTCTTTGTTTTGATACTTGTACAAGCTTATGGTAAAGAGCATTGATCATGACTAGGCATTGAGTGATTTACATATACCCACCAATATATGAGTGTTGAGTGAATTTTTAAAATCATTCGTGAGGTGTTCTAGTTATGTTATCTAAAGTGTTTGGTTCATTTGTAAAGTTTTTCACATATTAAAAGCAAATTAATGATTATCTCTTTTGGGATGATTGTTCAATTTTTGGAACCACGGTGTCATGACCATTGAATTCGATTTTTGCAAATGTTAGACCTACTCGAGGGCGAGTAGAACTTAAGTGTGGGGAATTTGATAACGCCTAAAATGAACATGTTTTTAGTAGCGTTATTGTTGGTTTTGTGCATGATAATTGGATATATTTACTCATAATTGTTGCAAAAGTGCAAAAGATGCGTATTGTGTATGTATATGTAGCTAGGTATCACAAATGATGAAGAAATGAAGTTTTTATGCACATTTGGAAGATTCACAAGGAAGAAAGTCGAGCAAGGAAGCTTTTGGACTCAATGATTAGGAAGCGCAATGATTTCTAAGTATCTACAGCAAGGAAAGATCAAGTTTTGCCTTGGAAATCATCAGCAAGAGCAAAGAGTGAGGCATGAATCAAGAAAGTCAACCAAAGTCAACAATACAACACTCAACCGTTCGGTCGTGACCCGTAACCTGATCCGGTTGAGTAATGGTTAAAACGGCAACCAATCCGGTTGCATGGTCTGCAGTTACACAAAGTTGCATTTAATGTTGCCTTAACTCCCCATAATCATTAGAGGCCGATCATTTCTTGATATTAACTTGTTGGGAATGTTTTTGGCCAGTTAGACAAGTTACTTTGGCTATATATTGAACCTAGACTTAGTTTACTAAGTGTGACACAACCCAAAGTGTAATAGTTTACACCAAAACTATTACTGTGACAATCCGTCAATTTCCCGGCTATTATTTATATCAGAATATGCGAGTTATTTACTTTCTGATCAGTATAACTCAAAAACGAGAAGTCGTCTCGTGTTTTCCGAAGTCCTGGCACCACACGCGTACCGAAACCATAATAAAATTTGCACGAAATTTATTTTCTAATGTCAAAATAATAATAATACAATAATTTTTCGCTCGTCAAAACGTCTCCAGAAATATAAAAATTATAAAATACGGATACCCGAAAAAATATTCTACATAAATAAACGTTATTCTGTACGGAACAAATTATACAGTACGGGATACATACAATACATTAATAATAATAATAAAATTTATAATAAACCTATTATATCACCCCAACCCCACGCCTACCTCTCCCAAAATATATCCTGAATATATTTTTTTCCGCTTCTCTCTTCAGATATCGCAAACCACAACCATCTTTCACCAAAATAGATTATTCTCTTCTTTGATCAATCAAACATGGAAAAACACTTTTGTCAACACTCCAAATTCGTCCAAGCTATACACTAGAGCACATATGCGGCGTCCATAAACCAAATTCGAGACAAGGAGTGCTCAAAGAAGAAAGAAACATGCTTTGGGTTTTCAATTGAGTCACTCTCACTAACCTAAATCACCTCTTATAAACGAATTCAACCTCAAAGTGTATTCATCAACTTCCATCTCAAACACAAGAAAATTAGGGTTCTATAAATCAAAGGGGTTTTTGAAATTGAGTTGGGGGTTTTGTTATTGGATGCATAAGGAAGGTTTCCCAAGTGGTTAATTGCTCCAATTCATCTCAAGTCTCTCCAATTGAGGCGTTTGGTGTTCGGTTTTTCTACCCTTCGACCCACCAATTGGTTTCTTGTTGCGTGTCGGAGCTATGCACTACCAATAATTGATTTAATTTCCTTCGGACTACTAATTGCCAAGGTGAGTTCGTAGCCTCACTTTTACTCGTTTAATTGTTTTATAAACTCTTTGGGGGAGATACATGCTCAACTACTTGCTTTTACTTTACACTTATATGATCTTAAATATCTTTTGTTTCACTCTATATGCGCGTAAGTAGATTATGCCCGAACTAAATTGAATACTATGTTATGAACGCTATTATTTGAATCACATTCCTTGATTTTGAACCCTTCGACATGTATATTTGAGCTCTTTTAAATTGATTCGGACCCTTTAACATATAAGTGAACACTTTGGACTTGATTTGAACTTTTTGACATATAGTTGAACTCTTTTAACTTGTAAAGGACCCTTTTGATATATTTTGAACTTGTCTGACTCGATTCAGAACCCTTTGACTATTTTGAACCTTTTGATATGTTTGAGCTCTTTGACTGTGTTGAACTTTTGAACTCGACTTAAACTCTTGAACTTAATTACGAACTTTTTAATGGAACATTTGAACTTAATTACAAACTTTTTAATGGAACATTTGAACTTAATTATGAACATTTGAACTTAATTATGACTTGTTTGAACTTATTGAACCGGACGTGTTATGACCTTGACCTAAAGTCTCCCATGTTCGGAGCATCACTATAAAGCCTCCCATGTTCGGAGCATCACTATAAAGTCTCCCTTGTTCGGAGCATCACTATAATTCTCGCCTTGTCGGTGGAGTGTTCACAATAATTCTCGCCTTAATGGTGGAGTGTTCTCAATAATTCTCGCCTTAATGGTGGAGTGTTCTCAATAATTCTCGCCTAGGTGGTCGAGTGACAAAGGAGTCTCCCTTGTTGGAGCAGTGCAAAGTCTCCCATGTTCGGAGCATCCCTGAATTATTATATACGTGGTGTTATATTGTGAACTATTATGACATCGTACACTTAACTATTAGACATACATATTTTGGCAGTGGGTTGTGAACACACAGGTTGCAAGTTTTGTATGGGCGGAACTTGGAACTGAGTGGATTTACAATGCCTTTGCTTTGTGAACTCATTTGACCACGTTTGCTTGAACATAAACTAGACATATTTTGGCAAGGGTTGTGAACACACAGTTTGCAAGTTTTGTATGGGCGAACTTGGGCCCGGGTGGATTTACAATGTCTTTGCTTTGTGGACTATTCTAAATGACCAAAACTTTGCCTTTGTTGCATGAACGCTCTTTAAAAGCTTTACTTGCTAACCAAACTCTATGAACTCACTCAACCATTGTGTTGACACTTTTAGCATGTTTTATCTCAGGTATCTAAGGCATTCACTTCATGGCATGCATGTGGACTTATCATAGAGTTGCGGTGTCGACGCGTCTCACCTATATTTTATGCACTTAACTATCGTTTGATTGTAACAAACTTATTTTGGTACCTTGGAAATCTATTGGGACCTATGTTTTGTAAACTCGATTATTTTACTGTAATCAAACGATATTTTCAAAATGACACTTTAGGTCGCTCGATATAATCGTAACTTTGATGCTATGACAACAACCCCGTGAATTCCATTCCACGCAAAACATGTAATTTGGGGTGTGATGATTGGTATCGAGCATCGGTTATAGAGAACTATGTTGCATCATTGACCCTAGACTATAACTATATCATCATAGCATCTCATCATTTCATCATAAGTGCATACTCATAATACGTACGGGTTTATGACTTAACACCAAACATCATATGAGTTGATTAGTCCAAGCATTGCATAGTTACTCCTAAATTATACATAGCCTGATCACCTATGTCTAATTCAGGAAGAATCATGCAATGAAGGAGTAGTAGTCTCATATGTAAGCAATTCAGAATCGAGCCAAATTTTCAAAGATTTTCTTCAAACCACTTGTTTCCAGTTTGATCCGAGTGACAGTTCTTGTTTGATGAGTTGCAAAGATCAAGCTAGAAACAAGTTGTTACCTAAACCGATTTAGCCTAATCTCATGACAGTTCCTGTTTGATGAGTTGTGAGATTAAGTAAGAATCGGTTACCTAAAAGTCTTTTGAGGGTTTTGCTCGAGAATGGGAAAGCTTGCCTCATCAAACCTAACCATAATAGAGCATGTCTTTAGAATAGGATATGGTCACGATAGCATGAGAACGTACCTAGTTGGACGAGGAACCCATATGCATGAGCATTGACATAATCATTTAGACCATACACGAGCATAAACTTTTAGAACTCTTGTCGAGGTTCGGACTATAGTATCAATAATTGACTCACGAGGACGTGATTCCTCTAACCGGGGAAGAATGTGACAATCCGTCAATTTTCTGGCTATTATTTATATCAGAATATGCGAGTTATTTACTTTCAGATCAGTATAACTCAAAAACGAGAAGTCGTCTCGTGTTTTCCGAAGTCCTGTCACCACACGCGTACCGACACCATAATAAAATTTGCACGAAATTTATTTTCTAATGTCAAAATAATAATAATACAATAATTTTTCGTCACAAAACGCTCGTAAATATAAAATTATAAAATACGGATACAAAAATATTCTACATAAATAAACGTTATTCGCATGCGGAACAAATTATACAAGACAAGATACACACAATACATTAATAATAATATTAAAATTTATAATAAACCTATTATATCACCCCAACCCCACGCCTACCTCTCCCAAAATATATCCCGAATATATTTTTTTCGCTTCTCTCTTGATATCGCAAACCACAACCATCTTTCACCAAAATAAATTCTTCTTTCTTTGATCAATCAAACATGGAAAACACTTTTGTCAACACTCCAAATTCGTCCAAGCTATACACTAGAGCACATATGCGGCGTCCATAAACCAAATTCGAGACAAGGAGTGCTCAAAGAAGAAAGAAACATGCTTTGGGTTTTCAATTGAGTCACTCTCACTAACCTAAATCACCTCTTATAAACGAATTCAACCTCAAAAGTGTATTCATCAACTTCCATCTCAAACACAAGAAAATTAGGGTTCTATAAATCAAAGGGGTTTTTGAAATTGAGTTGGGGGTTTTGTTATTGGATGCATAAGGAAGGTTTCCCAAGTGGTTAATTGCTCCAATTCATCTCAAGTCTCTCCAATTGAGGCGTTTGGTGTTCGGTTTTTCTACCCTTCGACCCACCAATTGGTTTCTTGTTGCGTGTCGGAGCTGTGCACTACCAATAATTGATTTAATTTCCTTCGGACTACTAATTGCCAAGGTGAGTTCGTAGCCTCACTTTTACTCGTTTAATTGTTTTATAAACTCTTTGGGGGAGATACATGCTCAACTACTTGCTTTTACTTTACACTTATATGATCTTAAATATCTTTTGTTTCACTCTATATGCGCGTAAGTAGATAATGCCCGAACTAAATTGAATACTATGTTATGAACGCTATTATTTGAATCACATTCCTTGATTTTGAACCCTTCGACATGTATATTTGAGCTCTTTTAAATTGATTCGGACCCTTTAACATATAAGTGAACACTTTGGACTTGATTTGAACTTTTGACATATAGTTGAACTCTTTTAACTTGTAAAGGACCCTTTGATATATTTTGAACTTGTCGACTCGATTCGTAACCCTTTGACTATTTTAAACCTTTTGATATGTTTGAGCTCTTTGACTGTGTTGAACTTTTGAACTCGACTTAAACTCTTGAACTTAATTACGAACTTTTTAATGGAACATTTGAACTTAATTACAAACTTTTTAATGGAACATTTGAACTTAATTATGAACATTTGAACTTAATTATGACTTGTTTGAACTTATTGAACCGGACGTGTTATGACCTTGACCTAAAGTCTCCCATGTTCGGAGCATCACTATAAAGCCTCCCATGTTCGGAGCATCACTATAAAGTCTCCCTTGTTCGGAGCATCACTATAATTCTCGCCTTGTCGGTGGAGTGTTCACAATAATTCTCGCCTTAATGGTGGAGTGTTCTCACTAATTCTCGCCTTAATGGTGGAGTGTTCTCAATAATTCTCGCCTAGGTGGTCGAGTGACAAAGGAGTCTCCCTTGTTGGAGCAGTGCAAAGTCTCCCATGTTCGGAGCATCCCTGAATTATTATATACGTTGTGTTATATTGTGAACTATTATGACATCGTACACTTAACTATTAGACATACATATTTTGGCAGTGGGTTGTGAACACACAGGTTGCAAGTTTTGTATGGGCGGAACTTGGAACTGAGTGGATTTACAATGCCTTTGCTTTGTGAACTCATTTGACCACGTTTGCTTGAACATAAACTAGACATATTTTGGCAGTGGGTTGTGAACACACAGGTTGCAAGTTTTGTATGGGCGGAACTTGGAACTGAGTGGATTTACAATGCCTTTGCTTTGTGGACTATTCTAAATGACCAAAAACTTTGCCTTTGTTGCATGAACGCTCTTTAAAAGCTTTACTTGCTAACCAAACTCTATGAACTCACTCAACCATTGTGTTGACACTTTTAGCATGTTTTATCTCGGTATCTAAGGCATTCACTTCATGGCATGCATGTGGACTTATTATAGAGTCGCGGTGTCGACGCGCCTCACCTATATTTTATGCACTTAACTATCGTTTGATTGTAACAAACTTATTTTGGTACCTTGGAAATCTATTGGGACCTATGTTTTGTAAACTCGATTATTTTACGAATCAAACGATATTTTCAAACGACACTTTAGGTCGCTCGATATAATCAGAACTTTGATGCTATGACAATCAACCCCGTGAATTCCATTCACGCAAAACATGTAATTTGAGGGTGTGACAATTACCAACCATTTTATTCATCCCAAAAGTTTAGTATTCACTGTAAAACGTCCAGGAGGTTGGAGAGAGCAATTCTCATCCATTGTTTTAGTTATTTGGAGTTTTACGGTTAAGCTAGGTGATTAGAGGCGTGTGGTTGCTACAAGCCCTGAATTCTAGTTCTTGTAATCGCAAAAGTTTAGGTATTCTATGAACTTTGTTATGGATTTCTATTCTCTTGAGTTATTGGAATTACTTTGTTATTTCTTGTGTTTTGTTATTATTATCATGGAGTAGTTTTGGATATACTTGTGTGTTGGGATGTAGGAAATCATACTAGTGTTCTCATATGTGATGCATGTATATATGATCTTGTTTAAATAAGTTTGTTGGAAAAATACTAGTCTTGGTTTGATTTGTCGGTAAAACATGTTTTAAGAAAAAGGACCGAAAGGATTTCTCTTGTGTTTTATTCCAAAAAGTTGAGTGACAAACTAGTATGGGGATATGGTGATTGACAACCACCATGTTTACTTATTAAAACAAGACTAGAAATATTTTCATCACGAAAGGTCGAAAGATTCGTAATAACTTGTTTAATAAGAACATTTTACAAACAAATGGATTTTCTAAAGGATAATCATTAGGATAAGGACCGAAAGGATTATCTATATTTTTTTGTTCTTAGAATGATTTTTACAAACATAAACCATGGTTGGAAATCATTTGCTTATGATTTGTGCATCACATCAAGAGTTTACACCAAGCCTTCATGAACATTACTTATGATTGCCTATAGACTACACACAAGTATATATATTTCTTATTGTTGAATTTCACTATAACATCACTTTTTGAGGAAGCCTTGACAAAGCTTTCTTGTTTCAAAACTTTTTAAGGAAAACAATTTCGAACACAAAATCCCTTGGGACGATCTCGACTTACCCACATTTGCTATCGCGAACGAGTATACTTGCTCGTATGTGTTTATAGTATTAAGACGGTTAAATCGTGTTTATAAATTTTTAAAACTTGCAACACGGGAAACACATCAACCTCCTCAAATAAGATGACCTATGCTCCAAGCCCAATTTCCTCAGCATCATCATCCTACATCACCACTACATCAAATTCTCAACCTAAATCTAGTGGTGTATTGGAAGATGTATTACTCTTTGTTGCGATTATGAAAATCAAGAACAACTAGCTTTGAGGATTTTGAGCAGTGGATCCACTTGATATGGAAGAGATGAACTTGAAGTGGCAATCGCCATGCTCTCAATAAACATCAAGAAGTTTGAGAGTAAGGCTGGGAGAAAGTTTGGTTTCGTGGAAGAGATCCAGAAGATTTGACGAAGGAAAGTCAAGTGCTATACTTGTGGTCGATGGGTCACTTCTCAAGAGAATGTAAGGATAGGAAGGTCGGTGATGAGGTTAGGTATTCTACCTATCGCCAGAATCAAATGGAAGTCGGATCCTCCAAAGCTTTGGTCACTCGGATGACCATGTCAACTGGAAGGTGCATGATCCCGATAATGATGAAGCTTCGGTTCGACGAGCGAGTGGATTGTCGGCAAGCTATACTACGAGGATCAAGATAATCAAATTGCCTTAATGGGCATCTCTCGTGTACATAATTGTGTTTTGGTTGTAGTGAAAGATATAATGAACTTAAGGAAGCTTATGATGAATTGAAACCTAAATATAATGAATGTTATGTCGAAGTTGAGGCTTACAAAAGGCTTTAAAAATTTAGAAAGACAAAAATTTGGTTTCAAAAGAATCAACTTGCTTATGATGAAAAGATAAGGGTGTTAGAAAGTGATTTGGAATGTACTAGAATTGATTTAAAACGTCTTCGAGAAAGAAAAAGTCGATGTAGTTTCGTAAAACCAAGTCTTTGAAAAGAAACTAGATGAGGAAGTAGCTAAACATAAAGAATGGTTAATTTCGGTGACAATTTAGCTAGCTTCCTCTATGGTAGTCAATCTGTAAACTCTGGGATAGGTTTAGGTTTTAAGAAGTATGTTGGCTTAGAAGCTAGGAATGATTTGCATAAATCTACACCAGCAGGATTAGCTAATTATGTTAAAGAAGGAGAATTACATGCTATACCTGGACCTATTAGAGGAGAACATATGCCCACTGACCTTTCCATCACAATAGACTTTGATGGATCACACAATCTTTATGGCAAAAATTCAAGAGACTTGCGGAACACGATTCTAAATCTCGACTTTGTCTCTTGTTCGACGGTGACAAGTCCTCGACCAAGGGTCTACTACATATACCAGTTGTGATTCAAGTGAAAAGTCAGACCTTCCCAAGACCTCACCCAAGCCTACACCCAAGACTCCCTACAAGCCTGTTAGAGTTGCTGCCAAGGAATCAAATTCCAAGACAGTTTCCTCTGAAGACTTGTCATTTAATTCTTTGCAAAACAATGTCTTTAATTCTGTTAAAAACAATTATGTTAATGTTTGTGGTTTGAATGCTTATGCATGTAATGAAACATCTTTCACTTTGAATAAATCTTCTAAAAAGAAGACATGTTTTGTTTGTGGCAGTAAATTTTATTTGATTAAGGATTGTAATTTTCATGAGCAAAGAATGGGTGTATGTGCTAGTCAAAAGAAACCTAGACCAATGTGGAAAAATGTTAATGAAATACCATCTTTTGTTCCACAAGCAACTCATAAAACCAGCAAACACAATTCTGCTGATGAATTTTCAAAATGGAGTAGATCTGTTGCTAGACCATTTGTGATACCAACTAGTTCATATTTTAATAATGGTTATTGGCATGGATGTTTTGACTCAATGTATGTTGGCAAGGGATATTAGGATACTGCTGTGAAGCCCTCAGCAGGTTGTTCTTGGACTCAAAAGGGACCTAATTTTCAATGGAGGCCCAAGAACAATGGTGGATCTTATACATCTACATGGCCTAACTCTTATGATCCACAAGGCAGGCATATGCCTCAAGGGAGGATTGTAGTTGTCAAACTTGTAAAATTTTGTAGATTATTGTTTATGTTTTTGTTTGCTAACACTAACCAGCTAATGATCTTTTAGTCTTGTATGTTTTGGTTTGTTTGCTACTTTGTGTCTGTTTTGCAAAATGCCTTTATGAGCAGTTACTAATCTTAAGTTGAAGTTCACCAAGTTTGATTAATTGGGAATATGGTCATGTAAGCTTAAAGCTTGTTTCTACTGAAGAGACGCACAAGTGATACTCATTGGTACAAGTGATCTCATTGTTTCTACTGAAGAGAAGTACTGAAGTAAAGATCAAGTGATAATCATTGAGATATAAAAGAGATGTTGTTCATTCATTCAAGAAACAATTTACAGCTCCTATCATCTATTACAAAAGCTGGTGGATATGCATGATCATTCCTATACAAAATCTACTAAACATATTCTAGCTCCTATCATCTATTACAAAAGCTGGTGGATATGCATGACCAGTACGATGAAGAAGCTGAAGATGAAAATGGAAAGGATGGATTGATGAAAATGATGATGTATGCATTTGTGATATGAGAAATCTTCAGTTGTTCCATCTACTCATTCAACCATAGAGCATCACACCATCTTCTACTTCACCTTCCCTTTTCCCTTTCCCTTCACCTCTGCCTCCTTGCCCTTTCCCCTGCTTCCATGGTATGAAGCACCAGATCCTGGAGCAGGAAGACCAATCACCACCTCTCTTGTCTTTGGGAGTGGTGGACTACTACACTAGCATCTTCAGATGAATCAACTCTAGGGGTTCTGATGACTCCACAGAGCGTCTAGAGCCAATCTTCAGTTGAAGGGAGAAAAGGGGACTACTACACTAGCATCTTCAGATGAATCACTTGGGTCCACTACACTAGCATCCAGATTTCTGGCACGTGGATTTCTGGCACGTGGCCTTTGGGAGTGATGACTCCACAGAGCGTCCAGAACCCCTAGATGAATCACTTGGGTCCACTACACTAGCATCTTCAGATGAAGGGAGAAAAGGGGACTTCAAAGGTCGACGTTCATCTTGATAAGGGTATCGAAACAATGGGCGTGAATCATCATTGGATGATGACGATGATGATGAGGATGAGGAGGTTAGATCGATGATTTCTGGTTTGGTAGACATGTTTGTTGTTGATGATTGTGGAATTATTGAGAAATTATGGTTTTGATGTAAATTGGGGTCAATTGATATGTGTTAATTGTGAATTGGGATTATCTTATAGGCGGAGTCAAGGGTTGATGGTAATTAATGCGAGTTGGGTGGCACAGTAAAACTCAAGATATTTACTGAAGATACTTTTACACTTGAGTTGATTCTACTGATTGACTTCCATCAGCAGATTGACCATCCCTTCTGCTGAAGCGTTAATTTTGAAATTGGTTGGAGTTACTTTACACGTCAGATCTGGTCAACGATTTGTTCCGATATTTTGGACCATAATTGGGTAACTTCTATTTATAACCTACTTCACATAATCTTCGCCCAAAATCAACCGATTCCCTCTTCAATCAATTTAAACACATTTCCATCAGGACATTGACTGATGGGAACCATCAGGAGATCTGTGAGATTAGCTGGGAAGAAGGCCTCTGGAGTTCATAAATCTCACAAGGGTGGTTCTACTAAGCATTTGGACCTAAAGGCTGCTGATACAAGATTTATCAAAGTGGGTTCTTCTGCAACTTTTCCTGAGGGTTCTTCTAGTGTGTTGATCAAATGGACATTGACTGATGGTCAGCTTAACACCATATATAGGATAGATAACTCATCTATGCAGTTTAATTTCTTAAAAGACATACTTCATTTGGTGGATAAGCAAGATTTGATTACTCTTCATGGCCTTGTCACACAGTATTATGTCACTCATACACCACAGGGTTCTGGTTT
Organism: Chrysanthemum lavandulifolium; assembly: GCA_022545495.1. Taxonomy (NCBI): domain Eukaryota; kingdom Viridiplantae; phylum Streptophyta; class Magnoliopsida; order Asterales; family Asteraceae; genus Chrysanthemum; species Chrysanthemum lavandulifolium. The sequence continues at coordinate 261,321,723 of CM040241.1, read as the reverse complement.
GTACTTATTGGGAGATCTTCAAGTTCTTTTTGATTCTCAGTCTCCAAATGGTAAAGGGTATTCAATTTGAAAGAATTCACATAAGTGTAAGGTTGATACTTGGAGATTTTACCCTATCCCAAATGTGCATGTTGTGGAGACAAAGTGTGGACTTTCTGTATGTATGTTTTCTGATCAACATTATCCTCTGTCCATTAAACTGATGAAACGTATGCTTAGAAGGAAATTGGAAGTTCCTCCTGATCCAGTGGGGAATGATATGACCCATGCTGAACAATTGATTGGGTTGATCAAGTCCAAGCTTCTGCAACACAAAGCTTCTACTTGATTCTGGTATCTTGTATCCTTTCTTTCTTTGTTTATTTGTAATATTATCTTGTCTCATTTATTTCTTTGTTTAATTTTTAGTAATTTATTTTCTTAGTAAAAAAATAAAAAAATATATTATTTTGTTGTTGTTTTATTCAGGTTTGTTGTATATAACTCTGTTGATGGTTATCAACTCACCAGATGTGCCTTGTGTCCATCAAAGAGTTGGATAGTCTAAAAGGTACAACTTTGGTAAAGACACATCAAATTTGTTGATAGCTGTAATGGTTTGCTAAAAACCATAGGGTCTGCAACTCACCCATGCTTAATTGTTGAGGGTTGTATGGTCATCAATTCACCATGGCTTACTACTTTTTGTAATCCAAGAATTGGCTAGCCCACAAGTATATGGCTTGTGGTAAAGGCAGTGGAATACCATATTTGGTAATCAGTTCACCAAAGGTGATTCTTTTCACCTAAGAATTGGCTAGTCCTGAGCAAACGGCTACAGGTAAAGACATTTCAAATCCGTTTATAGCTGCTGATTTGCTAAAAATCAGATGGTTATCAGTGTACCATAGTTTTCGAACTTAAACATTTGGCTACTCCAGTAGTAATGGCTATTGGTAAAGAGACATCAAATCCATTATTTTCAATGATTCACCTCTCACAGGAGTTAACACACCTGGATGTGATGAGAATAGTATGAAACTAATCTGTTTTGATGTACACTTTGTCATTTGTTGCTGCAAAGATTTTAAGCTTCAAAGTTTTGCCATCATAGAGATGTGGTTGTTTTGCTTCTTTGCTGTTGATGTTCAAATTCAATCCTCTTGTTCTAAAGTGTTACCGATCTATCAAGAATCTTGAACTTAACCATGTCAAATTCAAGATTAGGGAGGATTGTTGGAATTCTACCGAATAAGAATTACTCGACTAATATCTGACGGATTCTCATGAAGTCTTGGATTCTGTCAAGAAGTGATTCTGCGGAAGTAGTAAAACCGTGTAGCTTGTTTCTGCGGATATAGATATGCCGCGTATTTTATAGTTAGTTAGGATATGCATGAGTTATATTATGAAGTGATAATGCATATCTCTTTTAGTTTTATGAATATACGTTTCTTGTGAAACGGTTTAGGGTTCCTTGTCTATAAAAGGAACACATTAGTATGTATGATGTACGAGTTTTGAAAAACAAGTTTTAGTTTTATTAAAAAGATCCATAGAGGATCAAAGTATTCTTAGTAATCTGTGTTCTTACTTGTGTTTGATTTCCGCTTTAGAATACAAGTAATAAAGACTTTCTATTAGTGTGTTTGCGATTACATAAACATTACTAACGATTCACGAGTGCTGAAAGATTTGTCAAGATCTAAGGTTCAATAACACATATCTCAAATGCATTAAATTATGAAAATATTTAAGATATTAAACCTTTTGATATCAAGTAAACATGAAATAAGTTTCACTATAGTTAACAAAAATATCAACCTATTTATCTTATTATAAACTTATCAATAAATCATCATACTCGTCTCTACACTCTCCACACTTAACATCTTTTTTTGTTAACATCTCAACACGTCTCGAATTTATCACTGTTAATTTAAAGACTCCATCACTACAATTGAGAAACTGAGAACCCATTTTCCGAAGCAATAAGCATGTTTATTTAACAAGAATTATATTTTGGAATTGAAAAAGAGGTGCACGAGTGATGACTAATGAGGGAGATCCAAGGAGTAAATGACAAAAGATTGTCAGAAAAAAAGGATGTATTAGTAAGCTAAATAATAAATTTGTCTCTTATGACATAATTAATTAAATATAAAACATTATGATGGCATTATTGATAAAAACAAAAACAAACACAAACAACATTAACCGAGAAGAGCAGTTTGTCTCGCGTGCTCATCTCCTGCGCATGATCCTATAAAACACCTAAACCCATTTCCGTATAAGGTAAATTTAGATTTAGATATAAATCTTTTACTAAAATTACATGTAGTTTAAATTCTACTAATAACATTTAACTTGTTCATGATTGTACGTACCACACTAAATGTGTTTAGTTAAAAAGAAAAGTTCAAAATACATCATTGCGATTTATCTCGTGTCTTACTTTACATCCTCTTACTTTTTTTTTTTGCACAAGACCATAATTCCGTTAGTAAAGTTGGCCACCATAAATCCATCCGTTAATAAATTTAGCCACCATACACCAATAAGGACTAACGATGCAAATTATTTATCCGTTATCTCCTAACGTAAGTTAAAATATTTATGCATATTTGGTCTCGAGGATTAACGGTGCAATGTTTTTTTTGAAGTGACTAATGGTGCAATTTTTTTTAAAATAAACTAAAAAAGGCAAAGCAAGAATTGAACCATGGTATGTTGACTCACTAAAAGGCGACCCACCTATTGGACTACGCATCCAGTAGTGTTGTTATTCCATTTCATATCTCTTTTAACCCTTTTTTTCTTCGGACTTCTAAGTTAACCCGTTTAAGTTTCGGCCGGTGGATGGTGGAGGTGGTGGCAATGGTGGAGGTGGGGGGTGGGCGGTGATGGTGGTGGCAGTTATGGTGGTAGTCCAACGGATCTGGCCCCGCCCCAAGAACCGCCCCGGTCCTCCATGAAAAGGTCTGCCGAAACTTAAACGAGTTAATATACTAAAATTCCGAAGAAAAAAAAAGGTTAATTAAGATATGAAATGGAATAATAAAACCACTGGACGCGTAGTCTCGTGGTTGGGTCGCTGTTTGGTGAGTCCATATACCCTGTTTCAATCCATATACCCTGTTTCAATTCTTGCTTTGCTTTTTTTGTTTATTAAAAGAAACATTGCACCGTTAGTCCCTTCAAAAAAAACATAGTACTTTTAGTCCTCGGAACCAACGATGCAAATATTTTAATTTACGTTAGCAGATAACGGAGAAATAATTTGCATTGTTAGTCCTATTTAGTGTGTGGTGGCTAACTTTATTAAAGGAGGGATGCATGGTGGCCAACTTTACTAATAGATGGATGATTTTGTGCCAAAAAAAAGTAAGGAAATGTAAAGCGAGACACGAGACAAAACACATGTATTTTAGACTTTTCTCTTATTTAAACGTATTCTTTGGTCTTACAAGCTTATTTAGTTTCTGATTATGTCACGTAGTTTGTACAAATTATTTTGAAAGTTTTTACAACTTATTTCGAAACTTACAGGCTTATACAAGCTTATAACTTTACATAATAAACTTTTATAAGCTAAAAAATTCTAAATAAGACCGGAAAAGTGTTAATGAAACATAAGTAAAAAACACGTTAGCTAAAAGCACCAAAAGTTAAGTTTATATCCCTTGAAAAATCGTGGGTTTGAGTCTTGACACAACCACACGAGTTCACGCAATCCGCTTACTTGTTGCGTATTTCGGGGTTGTTCTAGATCTAACATATACTATCTCAACTCGCTTTCATTTGTTGCTCTTGTGAGACTCGATCATCCGATCGAGTTAACTTGATTATATTTCAAGTGATTCGGTTTGGTATTCTCAATTCGGCAAAGCAAGGTGGACATATATCCTCTTAAAGAAGTTGCCCGACAAATGCAGTTCGCTCGTGACCTAACCAAAAGAGCACCCCAATTTAAAAGTACAACTACACTAAAGTGACTTGCCTCACTTAACTCCAATTTCATAAGTTTGCTGTCCTTGATTCTTTTCAACTTGTATATTTTTAAGCCAATTTGATAACATATTTAGGCATTATATATTGATATAATGAAGGATGGTACTTAGTTTTTTGTTTATTAAATCGTAACTTAGAAAAGATGGTAGCCATTGCTATTGGATGGGTGTGTCTTTGGGGTTAGAGTAGAGGTGGTCAATTGCATATTTGCATGCCAACTTATATTCTATTCACTTTCACCCCCCACTCTCTTGTGTTTGTCAACTGATCAACCACAAGCTAATCATTTGCTTTCCCAACTTGTACTCTTTGTCACTTATATCAACAACCATTTAATTTTATTAATCAAGTTATTGTCTCCCACATAGACCTCTCTTACTTCATCCTTGATCCTTCCAACTCAAAAGGATATAGACAAATTTGGGAACTTGAGTTGTTAAGGGGTGATGCACTTAGTCTCAAATTTGAGTTTTATGTTTGGTATTACTTAAATACAAGTATCAAAATGTGCCCTTTAATAATTAGTGAACATATATATGAACATGGTGGATGTATTATTGTGTGTTCTAATACATGTTGACATTTATGAAACATGTAGATATATATAATTTGTATTATGAATGCGTTTACAAGGTTAACAAAACTTAAATACAGATGCGACGGACACGTTTGACAGAAACGCAAACTGTTTAAATTTACAAGACCTAAACGTATCATATCGATTGTGCAACATAGGAGTACAAGGAAACGGTTAATAGTTTTTACAGTTTACTATAAACAATAGCAAATTTATGTGTTGAAGCTTGATTCACCATGGTATTATTTTTTTCTATTTGCCAAACCTCAAGATTTAACCTACTGAACCCATTTAGTTACTTATAAGCCAACCAATTGGCAGATCAGTTGTTTAAATAAAGGACCATTAGCAATACCAAATTTTGGGCTTTGTATTGAAACAAACATAACCATCTAGTTTTCAATATGGGCCTTTGTGTTTGAAATTGAAGACTTAAATTTCTAGTTAATTTCTTGAAGATTTTTAGAAACATTTTTTCAAACTTAAAACTTAAATTAGTGGGCTTCATGTTACATGGACTATATATAATTCAAGACCTCTAATGAGTAAAGGTATATAAACTGTAGAGTACATTTATGTTTTCAATATATAGTGAGCCCAAAGGGAGTGCACATTGCACAATATCTAGTAGATCTTGGTTACACTCTGTACCTGTAAAATTGACTTCTAAATTAGTATGATACATAAAAATGGTTCAACCGTGTTTTTATTTTTAACACTCAAATACGGTTGAGGTTTAACCTCAACATAAATAAAATCTCGTCTTTTAGAGTTTTTTCTTATAGAAAAACAAGAATTTTTCTGGCGCGTTTTGTTTTAATTGTGTTAGCAAAAAGTAGACAAACGGACGAAATACTAGTAATAAGTCTCTAGCTAACATCTTTCTGTTATTATTATCTGATCCAGATACATCCATGTATCTTACTTACATCTTACAGTTTCCGAATTCTTAGCTAAACTACGGGCGTAGCTAACTTAATGGGGGCCTGGTGCAAAATTTTGATGGATAATTAATTAACATAACGATAAACGATATATTGTAGCAACTATTGAAAGAAAAAAAAAATAGAATTATAACAATCTAACGTCACTTTTTATTTGAAATATTTGTCACTTTCTGCTTGGGGTAGAGTTTAACCAATATTTAGAGCATAAAATCATATATATTGTTAACACTTTTTTTGTTGGAAGTGAATTTTGAGGCTTCAAGCATATAAGGGATTATAAATTTTGAGGCCTTTAAAATTTTAAGGCTTTGTGCAACCGCACACCTCATACATCCTCATATACGATTCTGAACTACTATATATAGTGTGAATTGAATCACATATTTGTAGTTTAATTACTTCATACAATGTAACTTCTTTCTAACAGTAAACCATGAAAGTTAAGGTCTTGGGATCTTCTATAATCTTAATGTCAAGTCTTTTTTTATGAGGGGTGATACTCATACCACATTTTTTGATGCATTCATCATAATTTGTATATTACAGTATTATACGATACAAAATATAATGCACAAATTATGATGCATGCAACAAAAGATGTGATGTATGTATCAGATCTCCTAGGGAATATGGTAGATAGCTTCCATTTGGTTGGAGTCTCTAAATTACATAATGTAAATTTAATTTTTAATGCAAGTGTGATTCATGAGATGACAGCATGTTATGCAAATTATAATTTTAATGTAAGTGTGAGTCTTGCACAAATAGTTTAATGTCACATAACACTTTTTCAACACTAACTAAATTTGTCTTTATTAAAATATACATATTCTAACAATAACTGTTGGATGTATGCTAGTTGAAAATCATCTATATTAGAAAAAGTAGTTATAGTAAGTGAAAATGAAAGTGTGAAACCAAATATTCACATTAGTGAGTTTTCACATAATAATATTAGAGAAAATTTTTTAAATGGACACTTTCTACGAGTACTTTACACATATAGACCACGCCCATATGATTTTCAAAAATGAACTTTTCAATATGAGACGTTAGATTGGTAGCGTGATAAGTTTTAAACCGTACACGTGTATGTGATACAAACCAGTATGCGTGTCTTGGGCGAGGAAGTGGCGTGCGCTGGCCCTAGGGCGTGGGCGTGCGCAGGGCGTGGCCGGGCGTGGTGGGCGTGGCTCAGGCGTGGCGTGGCCCCAGGTGTGGGGAGACCACAGGCGTGGGGAGGCCCTGGCGCGTGGGAGGCCTCAGGCGAGGAGGTATCTGCAATGGGTAGTCGAAATGGGTGGCGAATGTTCAAGATGGTGCGAGGAAGATGGTGAGCTAGGTTTTGAAGATTGAAGATGGTGAGCGAGGAAGATGGTGAGCGAGAATGAGATAGGATTTAAGCATTTACATTGATCATGCAGAACATGTTCTTTTGATGCGTTTAGCAAAGAAAGGTTACGAGTTCTAGCTTGTGCTTACAGCATGCATATTGATAACTTATCTTAAGGTTTACATGCATACAAAAAGTAGACAAAGACGGGTTGAAAATGACATTTTTTTGTCAGTTTGGTAAAGTGTGAGAAAAAGGTTCATTTTTGTATTATCAATGTGTATATGGTTCGTTTGGGTAATTTGCTTTATGCTATTCCAAAGTGTCACATCAACTTTAATAACGAGGCCCTTTTTTGTTTGAAAACGTGATAGAAATCAAATTAGAGATGGTAGTTCATGTCTTTTTTCATCACATTATATATATTTGTATAATATACAAAAGCGCATACAATGAATCAGAAGAAATCACGATTAAATCAAACTTTCTCAACTCTAAAAAAAACAACGAGGTTCAGTGTCACGCAGCAGTAAGTCAAACATTAAATGCAAAGTTTCACAACTTGGCAAAACAATCCCCGAGGTTTAAGCGACGTTGCAAGGTAAGTCCTTTAGCATTAATTGCTATCTATAGTAATTTGGCAAAATTAGTCCCTAAGGTTTAAGTGTCGCTGCAAAGTAAGTCCTTTTAAGCCAATCCCGCTGCATCGCGCGGATTTCCACACTCGTATATACTAAAAGCCGTTGAACAGTGTTTGCAAAGCAAGCATTAATTGCTAAGTTTCACAACTTGGCAAAAATAGTCTCTGAGGTTTAAGTGTCGTTGCAAAGTAAGTCCTATAGCATTAGTTGCTATCTATAGCAATTTGGCAAAAATAGTCCCTAAGGTTTAAGTGACGTTGCAAAGTAAGTCCTGTAGAATTAATTGCTATCTATAGCAACTCACAAAATTAGACCCTAAGGTTTAAGTATCGTTACAAAGTAAGTCCTTTGAAGTTCAATCCACGTGATCGCGCGGTTTCCACACTCAGATATACTAAATACGGGAGTACAATTCCCCAAGTAGGTGCATTAATTGCAATGTTTAGCAAATGGCAAAATAAATTTCGAGGTTTAAATGTCGTTAAGCTAAGTCCTTTGTAAGTTTGGCAAAATGGCAAAAATAGTCCCCGAGGTTTAAGTATGGCAAAATAGTCCCTAAGGTTTAAGTGTCGTTGTAAGCTAAGTCCTTTGTAAGTTTGGCAAAATGGCAAAATAGTCCCCGAGGTTTAAGTGTCATCGCAAGCTAAGTCCTTTGTAAGTTTCACAACACTTCCGCCAGCAACGCTAGGATCACCCGTCAGATATACTAATCAAGGAGGAAAACAAAGGCAAAGACGATTAATTGCAAAGTTTCACAACTTGGCATAAATAGTCCCCGAGGTTCAAGTGGCGCAAAAAGTAAGTCCAACATTAAATGCAAAGTTTCACAACTTGGCAAAAACAGTCCCTAAGGTTTAAAGGGCGTTGCAAGGTAAGTCCTGTAGAATTAATTGCTAACTATATAGGCTCCAGTTCTATTGAGAAGGTTTTTATTTTTAGAAGATTGAGAAATCTTCGTTTTTTTGGTTTGATTCACAAGTAAACATCATTTTATGGTGAATCGAATCTATAAATCACAAATTTGATTCACAAATCATTGTTAAAATCGAGTTATGATGATGATTCATTAAATTTGTACAGATGATTCAGTATTCTACATATATTGCAAAATTGAGAGATTTTTAACATTGATTCAAATTTTTTTTTACACATTTTGAAGTTTAATCACATTAAAATGAGTTTTACGCTTGAAAAACATGAATCAAAGTTAAAAATCTATCGTTTTTGAAAACCTTCTCAAAATAAAAACCTTCTCAATCGATCCAGATATTATATATACACAACATATTAACACACTTCAATCCATAAATCTCGATTCACACATTCTCTATATTTTTTCACACTATGAATTCTTATTTTTACGAGCTATTCACTGCCGATTCGTCATCGGATGATGAAAACAATTTATTTCAATACAACCGTTGCGTAAGATGGAAATAATGTCATTATCGTAATGAGTAAATTACACAGTTCGTCCTTGTGGTTTGCGTTGACCGCAGGGTTTCGTCCTTTGACCAAAAAGTTGCACTGTTCGTCCTTAAGTGTGAAACGTTATGCACTGCTCGTCCCTCCATCCATCTGGGCCCACCAATTCCCACTAACGCCGCTTATCTAAGGTTTTTAAAGGGTATTTCCGCCATTTCTCAATCAACTAGTATTTATTACCCCATTTCCATTTGTTTCATTTTGTTTCTATACACAAACCCTAATCACACCTTTGCCTCTCTTCCTCCTCCTTCTTTTCGGCACCGACGCCACCCACCCTCACCACCGGGCCGCCATCATAACACCACTACTACTCCCATCACACCATGAAAATCACCATAAACTCCTCGACTACTATTAACCGCCATCTCACCACCATCGCCACTTTCACGCCATCACGCCCGCCACCGCTATAGTACACCTCGCCGCCCATCAACATCCCGATCATAATGCTAAGAGCCCAAGGGTTCGTTTATATGGTTTAGAGCGAAGGTCGCAAGGTAGGGTTTCGCTTGGATCCGCTTTAGATCGGGAACCACCACACCACACCACCTACACCTCGCACTCCTCGCTTCTCCCGCTCGTCTTCTTGGTATGACAATAGTAAAACTCATCTTGTCTTTCTTTCAATAAAACTGATTATAAATAAATCGTTAAGGTTTTCGTTGATATTAATTTTGGTTAAATCGTGATTGAAATAAGGATTTTAAAACGTTTTGGATCTATTTTCATGTGGTGAAAATCTGCTCATGGTGTTTGATTGTTAGTTTTGTCACGGGTCCGGTCGTGGTGTTCATGGTGAAAACCTGCTCATGGTTTTCGTGGATATTAACTTGGGTGGTCTTGGTCATGTGGTCTTGAAGACGTGAATCATTTCTTGGTTCATATGGAGCAATACACCAAGATCTTGTACTGAGGTGCATTTGTGTTAGTGAGGTAATTTGTATAAAGGATTTCAAGATCCGCCCGTCAGAGCGTGAAAAAAACGGTCTTGGTCATGTGGTCTCAAGACGTGAATCATTTCTTTGTTGAAGATGATGATGTTTTTGTGTATGTGGTGTGTTTTTGATTTTTTCGTGAATGAAAATGAATATAAACCCGATTGAAATGGATTGAAAATGAATCGTGTGGTTAAAAATAATCAAAATGGTGTTGGATCCTTCGCTTGGTCCGGTTATGTCTTGATGTTATTGTTAAAATTTTATAAGTTTGTGGTGATGGGTTGGTGGTTTGGTTAGTCGGTGGTAGTGGTTGGTGGTGATGTCGTGGTGGTTTGGTGGTGGTGTACAACCCGTGGTGGCCGGAGTCGGATAGAGAGAGAGAGAGAGAGAAAAAAGTGGTGAGGATGATGAATGGTTGTGTTTGTATGTGTGTTTGTGTGTGGTCTTATCCACATAAACTACACCGTTGCCCTGCACTGTTGTCCTTGCAACCGCTCAGTCTTATGGTCTTGAACGACGATTTACCCTCGTGCAAGTCACATGACGGGTTTTAACGGTCAAACTTAACGCCGTTTGGTCAAAGGATGAACGGTGCATAACGTTTCACACGTAAGGACGAACGGTGCAACTTTTTTGGTCAAAGGACGAAACCCTGCTGTCAAGGCAAGCCACAAGGACGAACGGTGTAATTTACTCTTATCGTAATACGTCTCATTATAGATGACACATGACACCTTTTCTTGGTCGCCGGATTCTGGGTTTAAGGTCGCCGGAATCTGGGTTTAGCCCATGAGGAAGATGAAATTGAAATAAAATAGACCAAAACAATGAAATGATTTAGTTTACCTCATGTGCAAGGCACATGGGAAGTTAATGCACTTTGACTAATGAGAATTGGTCAAAGGGACCCATTTGGCATTTAAAGGCCAAGGTTTGGACTCACCACGATGAAAAGACCGAGTTCCGCCTCATCGCGATGCACCCTACCAAGTTTAGGGACCAACGGTGTATTTTAGTCTAAAAATAAAAATAAGAAGTTCAATACTTCAATCTGTATTAATGTGGTCCTGGAAATGATTTGCAAACTTTAATATACAAGCAGTTAAAACAAGAAATTAATCTTATACGGATATCATTCATTTCATGAAAACATAGAGAAACCTTATGATGATTATCTAGTGAATGATTAATAATTCAAAAAAGGCGATGATTTGCACATTCTCACAAATGATCGGGACACTTAACTTTAGAGTGTCTTGACATATATATCCTCACATTACTTTTAGTCATGTTCATTCTGTAAAGGTATAGATGTCCATACACTCTAAATTTGAGTATGTCAATCATTTATAAGAGTGTGCAAATCATCTCTATTCAAAAAACATGAAGCTTTCTATAAGAAACTTTTTTTTTTCTTTTCTGTTTAGTTATAAATGTGATTCGAAAAGACACGAACTACCATCTCTAATTTTTATAAGTCGTTCTGGCTATGGGCTATGATGATTGATGCATGGGAAAGAGAGTTTTGGCATACAATATATGTTTTCTTACCTAATTATCATAAATAAATCTCTATTTACACTAGATAAAACGTCCTCTTCTAATAATAATAATAATCACAATACTCTAAAAAGCATTCACGCACCAACAGTGACAATTGCCAACTAATACTACCGTTTTCGTCTCAAGTTATGTCAACATAAACTATCACTTGAGAAGGAAATGTAGGTCGAATGGAAGAGCCCCAACATGGACGGGTTATGGTTCTTAGTGAGGCCACACATCCGTCTCTATCTTAGCTATTGTGGATGATGGTGAATGGCTTTGATGGGGAGATGTTGTGGAAATGTAGCTAGATGGTTTGTGCTATAAGGTGAATCAAAGTGAAATGTTGGCATGGATGTAGCTCGATCTATGAAATTATCAAAGAAAGTATTATGGAAAAGTTATGCAAGATGTTTCAATCGTTTGATAGTTTCAAATAGTTGATTATGAAAGAATGTAGTATGATAGTATTGTTGAAATGTATTTCCTTTGAATGAGGCATGTCTCATTTCAGTTTAAGGAATAGTATCCTGTAATTTGTGGTTTTGGAGTTTAATATAATTGATTCACCTTTGCACAAAAAAAAACATAAACTATCACTACTTTTAATAACAAAAAGTCAAAAACAAAGATAAAGGATTGAAGACTTTGTTTGCTTAACCTCATGACCACGAGGAGAACGACACAATCCCACTGCTACAACACCGCAACAGTGACCACTGCAAAATCGACCCAATGAACTTTACGCCACGCCATTTTAACACATAAATGCTTTACTTGACGAGACATGAAAATGCTTTACTACTTAGAAAATGAGTATCTTAAATGTTGTGAAACATGCTACTTATCGAAGTATTTTTTTGAGTTGTTGCAGCTATCCTTCAGCCTTAGAGATAAGCCTTCTAGATACCTGCTAAGATGAACAACGCATTAGTCTCGCCCCAGGTGTTATCCCAGGACCCGACTCCGGCGTGAGAATGAGTATGTGTTTTACCGAAAGGTATAGTATAAAATGCGTGTGAAATGATACCTTTTTCCCGCCATCGATGTGTATTTATACTACTGATGTCACTATCCTGGCCCCTGACCGCCATACTTCATGGGACCGCTGGTGTTGTCGGTCGACACCGCCTCGGTGTCGATCTAACACCCACGAGAATGAGACGAATTGTATCCAGGCTAGATGCCAAAGGTACTGTCAGGTCAACGAACCCTTCGGATGGTAGCCTGTCGGTACGCCCTTCGGTAGAGTATTGAGTCCTTTCGGTATAGCATTGAGTCCTTCGGTCATTGGACCGATGGACCATATACGACGTCACTACTCTTGGCGTAAAGTCCAACTTGTATTTAAATCACGTTAACCATAAGTCCATAAGAGCATTCCCATTGTTCACGCCCCAACGGTGTTAAACCCCCAAATCAAGCCAAATATCGCGCGTTATTGCGTTATACCCGTTGGAAGTGCAGCGACTTCACGCCGTTGTCCTCAGGCGTTAAGGACTAACGCGCTAGTTAAAAAAATCATTTTACCCCTAAACCATTTCAAATAAATTTTCACTTACACACCCTCAACCTATTCAAATTCAAATTTAAATTGTCTTTGTCAATTTCATGGGGATAAATTAAATTCAAATTTGAAATTTAAAAATCAAATACGAGCGGGATTTATTCAATTTCAAAATCAACTCGCTTATATATACAACTCTACCGTAGTTGTTTAGAACACACAACACACACAAGTTACACACACAAAAATGTCTCGAAAGATTTTTCTCAAGAATTCCACCCCGTAAAAGTTGCTTTAAACCGCTTTCCAAATCCAAATCACTTGTCGGAAACCAAATTTCCAACTCTACCGTAACCCGATGTTTATTTCTACACCACCGTAAAATGTCTTTCCGGTGGGTTTTGAAAACATCTCGCACTCCCAATTGTTCCAAGTTCACTGTGAGCAGTCCACGCGTGGATTTTCAAACCACCCCAACGGGTTAAGTGAGGTTTCTCCCAAGAACCGGAACAAGATGAAGAAAACGTAAGTGAGATTATGGAAGAGCATGACGAAGAGGCTTTCGCCGAGAGCAAGAAGCGAAGCTCAAGACTGCATGACAACTTCTTTGACATAATGGAGAGTCGATACTTTAATGGGAGTTTTATTCTCCGCCAACCGCCTCGATGGTTGGGACTCGAACGACTGCTTTTTTAAGTTTTAGTAGTTTTATTTTCGTCGGATGTTGTATCTTTAATTTTAATGTAATTCGTGTTTAACGCTTAATGTACTTGGTGTTTTATTGTTAAATGTGATATGTGTTTTAATCAATTAAGTGTTTGTTTTAGTTTAGGGTTGAAATTGAAAATACGAAATATTTTGGTGTTATGGTGTTATTGGGATGTTATGGTTGTGAGTGTTTTGGGGATGTTAATGTTAAATGTTAAAAGGCGATGTGGCGACGCGGACGCAGTGTTATTGGTGTTATACATGTTATGGATGTGTCTTTCTAAAGGTGTATCTTTCATTTACATGCCAAAACATTTACATGCTATCATTTTACCTCACATCTTTGAAAGTTTTACGACTCTTCAACATATTTAACTACCCAAAATGTGTTAACTACTGATTAAAGCTTCAAAACAACTCTTATTAAATGAGTGAAGCATCTAATTTCTAGTAACTGTTTGTTGAGAACGTAGTTGCCTGATCAAGTAACTGTTTTTTCGACCATGTATCTCCGGTGAGAAAGCATAGATAAAAAGGCTGATATAACCAACTGGGACTTGCTCCATATCATTCCTCCTCCGCAAATGCGTAGTTGACCGGTCAACAGGGTCATTTGTAAGATTGACTTGGGTTCAAATCCAGCTCGTGGCTAATTAAGTCGCTATGACAAGAGCTCATTGCCTGAAGTCGGGTCCTAAGACAAAAGTTCGGTCGACATCAAAAGTACCGGTGTTCGGGGCCCACCGAAACACACCTTTTGTTAGTATACTTATAAGAACAATATACCAAATAAATATGTTCAATAGAAATAACATTATAAAAAGTCAATATTATTTGTCCAGTTTAGAAGGAACTACTTGTTCCAATTTGTCAAGGTGGCTAATTGAGATTTACTTCTAGATTTTTTATTATTTTCTTTTTTTGAACATGATTAACTTCTAGATATGGTCATGCCAATTTCGCGTTTCGCTGAAGCCAGCTAGAAAGTATATTAAAAGAATAGTCGAATTGCTTTAAAAAGAAAATAATGGCAAAAAAATATCATTTGGTCAAATATTTTTAATCTATTTTCTGTATGCCCGAACACTTTGATGAAGCTCAAACATTTTTGCCTGATTGTTTTTTATTTATAAGATCTGCTATGTTCTTTTGATCTTTAAAAATTGCATGTAACTAGTCGTATGACTTGATAACTATTAGTCTATTATGTTACTCTTATTTATATAAAGGCATAAGTTTTTATTTATTTATTTATTTATCATCATCATCTTCTAAGGAATACGAGTTTTTAACTAATTTGTTAATGGCTTGACCACAGATTTTTTAAACCGCTTTCGACACTTTCTTTAATCACCCAAAAAAGTATGCATCTATCGAGATTTGACTTAAAACGACCTCTAAAAACATACTAACTACTAGTTCATGTTGGTGTTGGTTATAATTTTAATGTCTTCAAAAGAATGAACGCGATGGGATCACGCGATATTACGATTTTAAAGACGCTAACCTGACCTCTTTAAGACTCTACCAATGAACAAGACTGCTCTCAAATGATCAGACTTCTATTAGAAAGTCAAGCTTTGAACTATGGCCATTTTCTCTGATAAGATTCTCGTTGACTAATCAATCTAAGCATTTACGATGAAGGGGTGGTACCAATTAAAAGCTTTTTAGATCATTGAAGAGATTCGAACCCGGTAGGAAGCTCTTAATAAGGTATATATAACAAAATAGTTTGAGAAGATTTGCACTTTTCAATTCTTTTAATACATATTAAAGCTGTCCAATCATCAAGTCAATTCGAAAAAATAAAAATGGTAATGGAAAGGAAAAGAGCAAGGCGAAGGGTCATCATCGCTATTTTGCGAAAGGTCCATCAATGAAACTTCCACATTTATATTTAAAAATCTTCATGCATTTTATAAAAATTGATTCCTACCTACTTTATTTTTCGGTTAAAGGTGAACTATATATTAAACTTCCAAACAAATTACAACAATACAAATTTGGATCTGGACATACCCAAACCAAACCAACATAGCAAAAGCGGAAAGATACATCAAGCTATAACAAAATTAACGAACATCTAAACAAAGGAGCTAGGGTCACTGAGGAAGTAGCAACTCTGAAGATGCAGATTAACATTGTCCATTTGTCCATTCCATAGTTCACCAATTCACTACCATAACTTCATGACTAATCCCAACTAAATCTTTCAAGTTAGGACATTCAACCCACATCCACAATGCCTTAGGAAGAAAAGACCAGAAGAAATTTTCATGTAAGTTATAGCACCCTGACTCACCAAAAAGGGCTATACTCATTCTGACTACATTTCCTAGCTCAGATCTCAGGACAAGCCATACTAGCAGCAGCCTCCTCACTAGTATAGACTCAAACTAAGAAACAAGCAGGCATCATCAGAAGAGGAACACACACCCTTTTAATGACTACCACCTTACCTCCTTTAGGCAATGCATATTAAGGACCAAGTAGGTTCATCTTTCACTCATCACTATTCCAAGAAACATGCACTGCCTCACCAGTCTCACTTACCCTTCTCAGTTGAAAACTTACTTTATAGGATAAAAGTAGACCTAAACTCTGAAAAAGCTAAACATCCCTATAGCTACCTAACAAAGGCATACTATAAGGATGAGATGGATTTCGAAGAAATGATGCACCATTATCCCAAGATACAAAGCCATCAACTGAAGAGAGACTATATCTTACAATCTCCAAATTAGTAGGAAATTGAAGAACATGTCAATACCTTTGAAGAGGTTCAGCAGAAACAATCACCTCTGCTTTATGTCCCAAAACACATGACAAACTGATAATGATCCAGATAAGAGATCAGGATATTACCACTTTTATATGACCAATGGCTTCACTGCATAGCCACCTCAGAGAGCATTCAAAAAACCAAGTACATGATACTACATTTTGCTGATGTAGACTATGCCTACAGAAATCCATGATCCATCTTGCTACCCCAACTAAGTACACAAAATAGAACCATGAATCCTCAGGAATAGCTACACCACCAAGGTACTAGCCAACTGCACAAATATTCTTATCTCAACCACTCCATTTCACCATAACTTGTTCATTTTTGAAACACTGCATATCCACTTTCCAATTTTCAATAACTTTCTTTACTTGTGCCTTCATTAAAACTCTAAGGCTTAACAGTTTTAGCCTTACATAATTCATAATCACTGTAACAAGCTCTTCCCATTTTCTCTTCTCAGTCCCAAATAATCTTTTATTTCTCTCCTGCCATATGAAGTAAACACTAGCACCCGATACAATCCTTCTAACTGAAAGGTTTTATGGATATTTAAATATACGTATGTCCCGATTCGAACTCGAGACTTCGGGATTGCACACATTACGTATGAGAGTTGATGTTAAATAATTAATACATATAAAATGTTATTGTTATTAATTGTTTGTCACGCAATAAAACATAACGATAGTTAATATTTAACGATGTTTGGTTAACGGTCGTTAAATGTAAACTAAAGGGACTAGAATTGAAATTAGAAGTCGGGAAGGATCTAGAATCCCTTTGGGATGCTAGGCCGATCGGTTTGGGGCTTCCAAACCCAATCCCACTCAAACTTGGTCATCAAGTTAAGTTACTTATAAATACAAACCCATGTATTCATTAACAACTTAACCTTGGATCACTTTGATAACCTAATTTTTTCTCCTCTCCTCCCTCTTGTCTTTCGCCGATCGGTTCCAACCCTCCCCATAGGGTTTCGATTTTCCAAACTCAAGAAACTAGTATTTGGTTTTATTTGTGATTCAAGAACCTAGCTTTTCACATCAAATCGCTAATAGTACGTGTGTACAAGAACGAAGAACAAACGCACTTGTGTTTCTGATTTCCTTGGTGGTCGACTTCTTGTGAGTCGAATTTGGTGAAACCCTAAGTTAGGGTTTTGGGTTTTGGTTCTTGTTCTAATTACCATTTGGTTCTTGTTTTGCTAAAAGGTACGCGTTTCTTATTCGGTTAATTAATATACATATATTATTCTTTATTCTTTTGATGCATGCTTTGATGATGTTTACTTGATTTTGTATATTGTTATGATTAGTAAAACCCAACAGTGGCATCACGAGCCGTTAATATGATGTAATTAATTA
Source organism: Chrysanthemum lavandulifolium (assembly GCA_022545495.1). Classification (NCBI taxonomy): domain Eukaryota; kingdom Viridiplantae; phylum Streptophyta; class Magnoliopsida; order Asterales; family Asteraceae; genus Chrysanthemum; species Chrysanthemum lavandulifolium. Next base: position 261,303,891 of record CM040241.1, on the reverse strand, counting down.
TCGAAACACATAAAAATTGAATCTTTATGATTATTGCATGCTTTTTATGGTTTCTAGGTTTTGAATTGAAACCCTAATTTTTTTAATAGGAAATGTTGGAATCACTCTAAACCATAATCAAGTGTTAGTAATTAATATGTAATAGTTAGCTTTATTATGGCCTTTATGTTTGTTAATAGCCTTAAGCTTATGTAGAAGGCCCATGAGCTTAGGCCCAAGCCCATTTAAGAAAGGATGGAAACTAGGGTGTTGCCTAGCTTTCCTCCTATAAATACTCTTGTAAACCTTCATTTGAAGGTTGGTTGTTCAAGTTTTTCTTTCATTCACATCCTACGCCTAAACCGTATTATTGCTTTGTGTGTGTGTGTGTTAGATCTTGTTCAATCGCCTCATCTCCTTTCTTATAAGCTTGTGTTTGTAAAACTAGTGACCTAACAGTGGTATCAATCGCCTACTAGTTGGGTGAATCGTTTTGTTTTTGAAGTGGGTTTTGGTCCTACGCGTAAACCTAACGAGTGATACTTTGGTTTGTTTAAAAACACGTTTTTTACACTTTTTAATCCAAGATTCTTGTACTTTCAATGTTTTGAGGTGTTAAAATAACTGTTTTTGGCAAAAAGTTTCAACCTTCTGCGTGGATATCGTTTTAAAGCTTGGTTTTTAACGAGGGTTTCATTCTCGCTTAAGCTGTTTTAGAGGCTTTGGTTCATCAAGTTTCACACTTTTGTGTATTTTGGTGTTATTGAAGCTATTTTATTACACAAAAGCGGGTTTAGAAACACTTTTGGACGAAATCAAAATTTTGAGCATTTCTACGCGTAGTAAAACCCTAAAACTACGTGTAAGTGCTTCCTTGGTTTGATCTTCATTTTCGTGGTTTATTCCGTGTTTTCTTACTTGGATAAGTCCGAAAATACGTCGACTTTGGATATCTCTTGCCTTTGTGATAGTGTAAAAGATCATTTGGGCAAAAACCCTAAAATTACGCATAAGCATAAGCTTACGCGTAGAAATCCTCGCCTAAGATTTTCCTACGCCTAAGCCTAGTCTTACGCATAAGAAAATCCTCGCCTAACTTTCTCGCCTAACTTTTGTCTCGCCTAACTTTAGAGCTTTTTCCTACTTACGCGTAAGCTAAATCCTACGCGTAACTACTTATTGTTACGCGTAACTTTGGTGTTTTTACGCATAAGTGCTACTTGGTTCTTGTCTTTTCTCGCCTAAGGACACTTCATCAACAAAGGTTCATTTGACTACAAAGATCCATTTTACCAACACAAGTTTTCAACATGTCTCAACCACCATACTCTAACTATTTCCTTACACTTATCCTCAGCGACAACAACAACTAAGTCCACAACATCAACAATGGAATCAACAACAAGCTATTTATCAACAACAATTTAATCAACAACATACTCCACAACTTGGTACAATTCCCCCACCACAAATGGTTCAACCACCGCCAAGTCTTCAAGTTCAACCCTACACAAATGATTACAATCAACATCCATCAAGGAACACTATGAAGGAACCCACTTGGTTTGCAAAAATGTGTGAAGCTTTAAGCTGCCAACAATCAATTCATGAAGATGGATCACTTGATAGACCTCCAATGCTCACTCCAGGAAACTACGATCAATGGGTGATAAGGTTCTTTAGGTTTTGTGATCGAAGAAGCCACATGGAAAGTTCTTAAAGAAGGTCATCTTGGAAGGTCCATTTGAGATGCCTCTTGTCATTGTGCCGGAGATCCTCTGCTATTCCACCAAGAGATGAACAAACCAACATTGCTCTTATTACGGACTTGAATCCTCAAGAACTTCTCCACTATGAAGCGGATGAACTTGCAATGGAATATATCCTCTTAGGATTACCAAACCCAATTCTTCGTAGTGTTGATGCTCAAAAGCGCACGAGAAAATGTGGGATCATATTCGTCTTCTTATGGAAGGATCGGTACTCAATCGGGAGGATTTGGAATCCAAAATTTACTTGGCTTATGAACACTTCATGATTGAACACGGAGAGACACTAGAGTCCTATCATCATCGTTTTGAGACATCATCAATGATTTGGATAAACACAACATCATCATGCCAAGAATTGCGGTGAATACTAAGTTCTGAGTAGTCTTGGTTCCTGAATGGGAGAAGTATGTTATTTTTCTCCGTCAAGCGAAGAATATGCATCATTCTACCTATGGATTGTTGTACGATTACTTGAAGCCTCATGAAAAGGAAGTTGATCGGGAAAGGATTCTCCGTGCTCAAATTGCTCCACCTACACATCCGGACAATCAACAACTTGCCTTATATGCTCAACAAAGTTATCCTCCTCAACAAGCAACTCAACCTCTCGCCTCGGTCACACAAGCGATCAATCACAACAACCTCAACAAAATCAATTGGTTCCTTACAACAACAACAATGATCAAGCACTTCATAGTCAAACTAATGAGGAATCCGATCCGTTCGAAGCATTGCAACAAGGGTTTGTTATGATTGCTAATGCTTTTAGCCGTTATACAAACAAATCCAACAATCGTATTCGTTCCTCATCCAATACACGAAATCGGTGTTGTGAACAATGGACGAGTTGAAGTTCAGAATCGTGGTTATGGTCGTCAAATGGGAGGTGGTCAAGGGTTTAATGCTATGGGTAGGAATAACAACGAGCTCAAGTGGTAGAAAGGAAATGCTCGAGAATGGGTTGAATGGTCTTGATGCTACAAGCGCAATGAGAAGGACACTGCTAATGCATGCCCAAAGCCAAGGACTAGGGGCGATGCTTACTTCAAAGAGGCTCTTCTTTTGGCTCTTAAGGATGAAGTGGGTGGATCTCTCACAAACAAAACGAGCTTTATGGCGGATCAAGACTCGGATGATGATATGGAGGACTTGCGGGCCAATGCATTTATTATGTTGATGGCTAATATGCAAGAGTTACACATGAGTGAAACAGGCCCGATGTATGACAACGATGGCTTGTCTCGGTACCGAACAAACCATCATCATATCGAACTAATATCTCCGCCAATATCTGAATCCGACACGGATCGGGCTGTTCAAAATAGTCATCTACATCTCGATCGGCGATTTTCAAGTTAACCACAGTAGTTACATTTGACGATCAAGATGACCTTATGGTTTCCTTTGATAATCAAATTGACTCCGTGGTTGTACTTGAGGATCTAAAGAATGATCATGTTGTGACTCACGTTGAACAAGATGAGCTGTTGCCTCATCCAGTTTTGCTCGGTTAATTCAAGACCATCAAATCAAAATGGAGGAATGTTATGCATTAAATAAGGACTTAAAAGCAAAAATGCCTTTGTTAACCAAGGATTTTGAATGCTTACAAATGCAACTCAACTTTTCAAAACTCAAGAAAACCGTGAAAAAGGTTTTGAAGCCGCTTTGCTAAATCTCATCAAAGCGAAAAATATTTAGAGACGGATCGTGATCTAGCCGCTTGAAGAATGCTTTGTTATGCGAAATAGAACAAGCTGAAACATGAACATAAAAGGCAAATTACCGCTCTCACCTTGGAAAATCAACAATCTAAGGTTGAGTTGTTAAATTGTCAAAAGCAGTTCTCGACATACAAAAAGCATTCAACCAATCGGGTAGATGACCTTCTTGCGAAATTATTGGCTTGCAAAACAAAATTAAAGAGTTTAAAGCATTGTTTACAAACATGGTGAATCGATATGACTATTGAAAAGTTTACTTTAAAACCCAATCCGAAAGGATATGGACCAAATTTGGTGATTACAAACCAAAGCTTTCACTAAAACATTCAAACCAAATCACGAAGTTTCGGTCACGAGAATATAAAATTAATGATCTTGTTATGAGTGTTGTTGAATATCATCGTCAAGAGGAATTAGATGCGAAAGGCGAGTCGATCAAAATTAAAAGCAGTTGTTTACAACAAACCTTTTAATTATTCAAAACCGGTCACTTTCGTCACACCAGCGGATTCTACTAACACACCAAGGGTTATCATCAAAACACAGAGTCTTCTAATGTTAATCCCCAACGGACTATGCACAAATTTATGGTCCTTTACCTTCAATCAAGAAGTAAACTCAAAACACGAAAATCGCAAAATTCTTAGATATTTTGATATTTTCATGGTGACCTCAAAACTTTAGAACATGAGATAGAACATCATTACGAAATCAAAGTTCAACACTTTCAATCGCCTTTAGCGAGAACAAAGAGACATTTTTCGGAAAAATCTTTTACCAAATGTTAAAAATTTGAAAAGTTGTGCATTAGCTTGGGAAAAGGATTTTCATAAGGAACTTGGAGTGATGAAGGTCGTTTTGAGAAAAGCTGAAACATCTATTTCTAATACTAAGCAAAAAGAAAATGTTGAGAAAAGATGTTGATCGACTCTTGGAAGATGTTATCGTCTTGATATCCATAATGTTGTGTTATTCTATTCTTTGCCACATGCATCGATTATATCTCTGCGATAAAGTTGACTCTGTGGTAGCTGTGAGAATCTTGATAATGTGCTTGGATCGAGTCTTTAAAAGCGAAAATAAACAATTACTTAACGAACTTTACAATGCAAAGCGTCGTCTTACGTGGTGTGAAAAGATATTCACAATCATCAACTTAGTTTTCAAAAGAAAATCGCTCAATTGAGTGCAAAATCTTTTGATCCTAAAATTGAGCAACTGGATGATCAAAGCGTGTCTTTGAAAAGTCAAATCTCAAAATATGAACAAGAACTTGTAAAAGTTAAGCAGAATATGGTGTCATATTTGATTTACTCAATAAGACTCGACATGAAGCATCAAATGAACTTGATCAATATCTTGCTCACACTAGAGATGTCATGAATTTTCTTTGGTAATATTCGATTACGAAAATCAAGATTTGATTCACACTATCTCTAAGCTAAGAGAAATGTTAGGAAAGTATGAACAACTTCCGCCAACCATCATTAAGAGATTAGCACCGTCACACTTAGTAATCGTGCACCTAGAATCCCTACGCCAAATCACAAGTTGCTAACGTGCTTCCTTCTCTTGAAGCAGGAATAGTTGCGTCTTTTCAAGCGTCCGCACTTCACGACCTAGGAGCACTCAATCGAAGAATAGGAAGTTGCGACCTAAGAAAAGATCAATAAGGAATGCTAAAGTAGAAGAACACCCTAGGACTATGAATAAGACTCACGTTGCTTCCACTATAGATGTTGCGTCGGCAAATGTAATAGCAATAGTGATGTAACGAATGCTAAACCTTTAAGCACTTTTGATATTGATCGATGCACCTTGTGTTATTTGTCGTAAAAGTATGAATTCGATTGTCATGACAAATGTGTTGCTAAAGCTATAATCTCTCGATTACGGAATCCTAAGAATCGGAATACCTCTAGGCCCACTAATCATTCTAAGTATGTGCTTGGTAGACCGCCTTCTTTAGATTCTAAGGCAACCATTCTTTGTCACTTTGTAGCTCGGTTTCACCTCCTAAGAATGTAGTACCACCTAGTGCATTCACTAAGACAAAAGCAAAGAGTAGTTATAGATGGCGAAATGGATATATAACACACTAGGATTTAAATGGATGCCTAAAGTCATTAATGTGTGCATGTCTCATATACCTTGGAACCCTCTAACACTTCGGGTTCCACATCTACTTCTATTCCATCTGTGTAAATGCGTGTGTAATGCGGTGATCTGAGATCATTCTAGGATTGTTGATAGCGGATGTTCCCGACACATGACGAGCAACCTTAAGCTGTTATCAAACTTTATTGCAAAGTTCATTGCTTTGTCGGGTTGGGAAATGATCACTTGCGACTATCATGGGCTCTGGAGATTATGTCAATGGGAACATCGAAATCGGCGGGGTTTACTATGTGGAAGGCCTCGGTCATGTCTGTTTTCGATGGGTCGGTTTGTGATGGAGATTTGGAGGTTGCTTTCGGGAGAAAACTTGTTTCATTCGTGATCTACAAGGAAATGACCTTATGTCGGCTCGCGTAATTCTAGTCTCTACACTATCTCTATGCAAGACATGGTTGCTTCATCTCCCATCCGCTTACTTTCAAAGGCAACATCAACAAAATCCACGGCTATGGCACCGTCGTCTCTCACATCTAAACTTTCAAACCATCACCAACCTTGCTCGACACAAACTAGTTGAAGGTCTCCCATGATTCCGGTATTCAAAGATCACCTTTGCTCGACTGTGAACAAGGGAAAAGCACTCGTGCTCATTTTCCTTCAAAGGTGGAACACAACTCTCGGCATGTGCTACATCTTCTTCACATGGATTTGTGTGGCCCGATCGGCGTGCAAGCGATCAATGGCAAATGCTACATCTTAGTAATTGTTGATGACTACTCACGATGGACTTGGGTCTACTTTCTTCGTAGCAAAGACCAAGCTCCACAAATGATCATCACCTTTCTCACAAAAATCTGAGTTCGACTCCATGACACCGTCGAGGCTAATTCGAGCAGACAAAGGCTGAATTTGTTAACCAAACCCTTCGTGAATTTTATGAGAAAGTGGGAATTGACATCAAACATCTATTGCGTACACACGAACAAAGCGGAGTTGTTGAAAGGCGAAACCGAGCGTTAGTGGAAGCTGCAGAACAATGTTAATCAATGCTAAACTTCCAGTTACTTGTGGGCGAAGCCGTATCTCTGCATGCTACACTCAAAACCGATCTATGATCACAAAGCGCCACAACAAAACACCTTTCGAGCTTGTCCACAACCATAAACCGAATCTCAAACACTTTCATGTATTTGGATCCCTTTGCTATCCGAATAATGATCGTGATGATTTTGGAAAGCTCAAAGCCAAAGCGACATTGGAGTCTTTATTGGATATTGTGAGAATTCTAAAGGTTACTGGATGCGGAATCGTCGTACAAAGCGGTGATGGAAGCGATTCATGCTCATTTGATGAACTCACGAAATGGCTTACGAGTACAACGACTTAGAACCGGTCACAACCGTTTAAACTTCCCCAACCCCATCATCAATTTGAACAAAGCCCCACTAACTCGTCAACAAATGGAAAGGTTATTTGCTCCTACATTCGGTGGCGATATTGATGAGCGTGCTCGGTGTATCCATTGTTTCATTGCACAACGATAATATTCCTATACGATACACTGCTACAACAACTCTTGTTGAAGATGCACCTACACGATTGACTCAACACAACAGATTGAACACACCGCTTCCAACAATGATGAACCGGTGATGATATTACGAATGAAGTACCCCACTGCGATTTTGATCCAAATCGTTCTTGAACCCGTTTGCTAATGAGGCTGCTTTGCACGGATGTCGCGGAATCTTCAACAAACCATTTGAATCCTCAAAATCGCACAATGTATACCAACATCAACCCTCTACACACCGATGGACAAAAGACCATCCTCGGCTAACATTATTGGCAACCCGAATCAACGATCGTTCTGAGACAACGTCTTCGCACGGATGGTGAACATTGCATTTATGCACTCACATGCGCCAATCGAGCCTAAAAACATTAAAGACGCAATGACAAAAGACAAGCTGGATTGAATCCATGCGGGAAGAACTCAACCAATTCAAGCGTCTTGAAGTATGGGAGCGGTTGAAAGACCAGCGGGGGTCTCGTCATTGGTCTAAAATGGATTGGAAAAACAAATTGGATCTTTGAAGGGCGTTATCCGAAACAAGTCACGTCTAGTTGCTAAGGGTTATCGTCGGGAAGAGGAATAGACTTTGAAGAATCTTTTGCTCGGTTGCTCGTCTTGAGGTTGTTCGGATATTTCTCGCGTTCGCGGCTCATATGAATATGACGGTCTTTCAAATGGATGTCAAAGCTGCGTTTCTCAGCGGACAAGCGAAAAGCGGTTTATGTCGACCAACCCGACGGATTCGTTAATCCAGTGCCGAACCATGTCTACAAACGAACAAAGCTCTTTATGGTCTCAAACAAGCCCCTCGGGCATGGTACGATAAACTATCATCTTTCCTCATTGCTAATAATTTCACCAAAGGCTCGGTTGACCCAACTCTTTTATACAATATCACGGGCACACATCTTAATTGTTCAAATTCGTGGATGACATCATTTTGGGTCGACACATAAAAAGTTTTCAACCGCTTTTGCAAAACTAATGAAGAAAATTTTGAAATGTCCATGATGGGTGAACTTACGTTCTTTCTAGGGCTGCAAGTTCATCAATCACCCGTGGTATTTTCTTGAGTCGGTCAAATATGCCCTTGAGCTGTTAAACAAATTTGGAATGACAACTGTGACACTTATGCCACACCAATGGCTCATACCAAGAAGCTAGATCTTTGATTTACATGGGAAATTAGTTGACCCTACCAAATACCGAAGTATTATTGGGTCTCTCATGTATCTAACGACTAGCGACTGATATTGTCTTTGCCGTTTATCTATGCTCCGTTATCGATCGCGACCAAGCTGAAACCCACCTCTCTACGAGGCTAAAAGAATCCTCGATACATCAAGGGAACCATTAACTTGGGGATCGGTATCAGAAGGATTACGGTTTTGAACTAATCGCCTTTTGAGACGATCACGCGGGATGCTTAGACTCGAGGAAAAGTACTTGAGAGCTCTACAATTTCTCGGTGATAAGCGGTGTCTTGGCAATCTAAAGAAGCGAGGATTGTACATCGCTTGTCATCAACGAAGCGAGAATATGTAGCCATGTCGCGTGTTGTGCTCAAGTCATCGGATGAGAACACAACTCAAAGACTATGGTTACGTGTTTGATGAATCCGATGTCTTTGCGACAATCGGTGCCATTGCAATCTCGTGCAACTCGTTCGACACTTTCGAAATCAAAGCACATCGATCTCGCTATCATTTCATCAAGGACCACGTGGAGCAGTGCAGTTGAATTATACTTTGTGGGTGCGAGAATACCAATTGGCGGATCTTCTCACCAAAGCCTTGCCTCCCGCTAGGTTTAATGAGTTGGTCCACGGATTGGTATGAGGTGTTTGACTCAAGAGGAATTGGATGACCTCTTAAAAGCAGTCTTAAAACACATCAAACACCAAAACTCTCTTTTGTAAATAAATTTTTCAAAACAAAATACAAAAATATAAAACCCGATAAAAACAAAAATATTCTTCTAATCTATTTTTCTTTCAACATGGCAAGTACATTTCTTCCGTCAACACTTTTATCTTTCAAAATTCAGTATTTTTCCGATCAAGTGTTGAGGGGGAGAAAATTATAACTTTAACTGTTTCAAAACATCTGTGTACTTGCATGTTATCATATCTCGGTTGTTTCTTTTAACAAATGGTGGTAAATTTTCTGGTACAATGACACTCCTCGGACTAAAATTAATAACCTTTCATTATTATTAGAGTCGAGGGGGAGTGTCGTCAAGTTTCTTTCCTAAAGACTTTGTTTGGTAACCAAAATGGAAGTTAAATGGCTTTGTTTGAAAAAGGAAAAGGTGGAGGGACTAAAACTGTCAAAATGATAAAGTTATTTTTAATAAAAACACCTCCCACCTACTTTTTACTTCACATTTAATACACACTACCAAATTCATCTCGCCTAAGAATCACTAGAGTAATCCGTTGATTTGATCATCATTGTGTAAGTGTTTTAACGATCTATACATGTTTTTAAGCTAAGGTTTTGAATATCATACAGATCCAACGGCTAAAAAGTGTGTTACTGCTACGCGTGATTATGTGTTCTACGCATAAGCGTATGAACACATAATCATTGTGTGTGTGTTTTTTTGGTTATATGGATAGTGTCAAAATGTTTCTTATACATCAAGGATACCATTTTAACCATCAAAACCCACCCAGAAACACGTACTAAGGATTTTTGAAAATTAGGGTTTATGCGTGGTTTTGGGTATTTTCGAATGTGAAGTGTTTTGGTCAAAAAGATTGTTGGGTTATGTTCTTGTGATGTTGAATTAATGATATCCCTGCTCAATAACCACCCAGAAACTCTAAATTATTAACAATTTGGAATTAGGGTTTAAAGTTCTATAGTTTGGGTATTTTGATTCATCATGAACTAGATGTTAATACTTGGTCTAAAGACTCTAACAACACTCTTGAACTACCAGAAAAAGTTTTGTGCAAATCCTATGGCTAGAAATGATACGCGTAAATCTTAACCCTTAGGGTTTTGACCTCAGCGTATGACTCTCTACAACAAGCTGTTTAACAAGTGTTCTTGCCATGTTTTGTTGATATAATGAATGTTTGTGTTAATTTTGATGATTTGATGAATTTATTTCGGGCTTTGCTACGCTTAAAATATTCGAGAATCAAGGTCATTTGCAACTCTACGCATAAGGATTACCCTACAGCGTAGTTAAGTTATCGTAAGAATAATCCTCGCATAACTATTACGCGTAAGGTTCTACAATGGGACTACGGCGTATCACTGAAGGATATCGTAAGCGATGACCTCTACGCATAAGGTCTACTCTTACGAGTAAACCTTACGCGTAAGGTTCTTATCGCCTCTGGCGTAAGCTCTGCGCGTAAGGTCCCTTTTCCTCGCGTAACATTTCTTACGCGTAAGTTAGGATCTCTGGCGTAAGCTTTAGTCTCGCATATGTCATTCTTGTTTACGCTTAACTTTGCCAAAACTACGCAACCTGGATTGACCTTCATGATGAATTGTTACGTGTACAAACTTGTAAATAAACTAATCATAACGTCACGAATCCAATAATGTCACTAATAAACTTAATCGTTTGATATGTTGTGAACAATAAGTGATAACATAAACTTTAAAACTTAAAGTTAACTAACTCACGAAACATTTCACGACGTCATTAGACTATTGGACAAACAAGTGACTTAGGACTCGTAACAATCATTATCACTGTACATTCAATAACTAGACAATAAAACCTTACATTGACTAACATTATGTCTTTCGATATGTTGGTTCTTTTGGCTAATGTTATTTCGAGATCACGACATGGTGAACAAATGAATGTGGATGCATCGAAGTTCTTACAATTGCTGATATCTTTCCAAATGGCTATCAGAAAGCTTGGAAAGAACAACCTTAGGGTTGACTTTGACACCCTCGCATGCTCGAGAATCTTCTTGTCTCATTGCGGTGGATATTCTCGGGAATCATCCCTACGAACATGCTCTCACACTCTGCCACGTTCGGAGGTCTACATTCAACAATTACAGGATTCTATGCGAGAGGATCCTTGGTCAAAATCTTTGTGAATGTGACTCTTAATCACAAACAAGTCACTATCACTCACGATGACTTACGAGTTGTTCTCATCATTCGGACATCGCTCCAACCGACTTCTTTGCTACCCTACTTGAAGAGGCATCCTGCAATTCTTGATAGATATTGGTTATGATGAAGCTAAAGGAATCATTTCTAAGCACTCTCGCGTGGGTGAAGAATATTCCTCAACCATGGAGGACACTCTATATGATCATCACCAAATCAATCTCACGGTCGTGGCGGTGGCTATGAGCATCCCAAGCTCATGGAGCTGCAAATTTTACAGTGGTTGATCAACAAGAAGGACATTATAATTGAAGCCTTTGCTATGGGAAGATATGATCTTTGTCTCATAAAAGCTTGGCTCCAAAATTCCCTATGTCGGATACACCAAACTGTTGATCGAGAGCTCTTGGACTTCATCACGATATCCCGTGAGACTCAATGACCCGGATAATCATGACATCTTGGTGAGCCCATACTATCATCGAGAATCAAAGAATCGTCTCTGAAGAAGCAGTCTTGTGTTGCCCGATCACCTTCTTACAAAGGAAATCAAAAAGCTGGAAGCGTACAAAAGGTATCGGGTGGCCGTAAAGAAGGAAAAGTTGGCCATCTTGATGAAAAGGCTTACGGGACACCTACTCGGAGAACCGGAAGAGGCGGTCTTGGAAGTGCATTAAGCATAGAGAGTCAAAGGAAGTTCCCAAGAGGAACCCTCCTTCAAAGAGGATTGTTCCATCTAAGGAAGCTACTCCCATCCCAATCCCCAAGCCAGAACCACAAAGCTTTTTGGATGAAAGCTCTGAAGGTCTTGAATCGGATGAAGAGATTACTTACTCAAAGCGCAAGGATGACACTCCATTCGTACCAAAACCTCCAAGTCCTCAAGGCGATAAAGGAAAGGAAGACTCTGCATTGGTGCCCTATGATGAAAGCTACGAAGAAGAAGAAGAGCTATTAGATCATTCCTACGGGAAGAAGTTTAATTTAGTTAGACACATTCAAAAGCGAAGAATTTGCAAAAGACCAAATGGGTGGCCGGGAGGATCAAGTGGTCTTGCCCACTCCTCACCGAGATCTGATGCGGTTAATCGACCCGATAAGGGATGCGGTGCCACCACTCTTGTGCAAAACAAGCGCTTGTGAAGGTCTCTTGATCTTAACATTGAGGAACCGAGAAAAGGATAAGGCGAGAAAGTGGCGATGATGAAGCTAAGGATCGGAAGGAAGAAAAGGCTAAATCTGGACAAGATGATGAAGAGAATTATGATGATTATCTTCTCAAAAGTCCAACTCGTTCCAAGGAGGATATACGCACCTCCTAAGGACCCCGAGTCTCCTCATGTCTCCTCCTCATCGATTCTTCATCTCACTCATCACCACCACCATCAAAGAAATCAACAAAATCAACATCCAATCGTGAAGAAACCACCTCGATCTTGGATTTCTCAAGCTCATGAGCGGATTACCAAAGGCATCAAACAAGTCGGAAAAGAAGGCGTGCTCAACAAGAAGTGAATTTCTTTCTTGATCACATCTGACATCTGTATGGCGAGAATGAAAAGATGCAAGAGGAAAGGAAGTTTGTTCGAAATTCATGAAACAACACCGTCGGGAGGAACTGAGCGAAATGATCGAAGGCTACGAAAAAGTACCTTACGAGATGCGTTCCTAAGGTCACAAAGGAGTTGTTCACGGACAACTTTATCCAAATCGATCACGGATCGCCAAGCAAACTATTCGATCAACACCCTTAACCGTCACAATCAATCCGACCGATCCGGTCGTGTTCTCGAATAATGAATTGGTAGCCAAGCTTGTGACACAAATGTCGCCACAATCTGCGATGTTCAACTCGAAGAAGCAAAATTGTATCAAGCATTGCTTGACTACCAACTTCAAGCTTGTAGATTTGAAGCGGAAAAGTTGAAGCGTCCGAGGCGATGAAGATAAGGATAAGGATAAAGACTACGCACCTAAGCGTCGAAAGCGATCGGTGAATCCTCTTGATGCCACCTCCTCCTCAAAGGACTCTGTTCAACAAGGTCCCTCCTCGTTCTTCAACTGAAAAACCTCGGGACGATTCGAGTTACCACCCACGACTCGAAAAATCGGTGATCACTTTGAGTATCGGGTGGTGACGATGAAGAGGTCCTGAGCCCCTACAACAACCCACCTCTCCCAAACAAGTTCGAAACCGAATCATCATCTAGGCCTTGAAAAGAAGAAGAAGAAGGCGCCTCAAGCGGCGTCGTATCTTGGCTAGATGACGATAAAGCGAAGAATTTGAATGGTTCTCCACACTTGTCAATCAAACTCCTACCACGAAGAAGGTCGAATTTGGTGAGCGGTAATACATTGGAGCATGCAAAATGTTGCAAGAAAAGTTCCATGTGAAGAAGATGACAAAATCGAGTTGAAGCGAATCAAGAATGAAGCATTCCAACTTCTAAAAGACGACTCGAAAGTGCCCTCGAGGTCGAATATCACCTTGACAACATTGCTCGAGCTATGTCTAACAACATGGATTGGCTCGACCGGAAGCAAACATTGACTTCACGAAAGGGACAACCCTCCATACTACACCGATTGGACCAAACCTCTACCGACCATTGGCCAACGGATGAACCACAGATTCCTTCCGATATTTCTTCAACAGAGACACGGAATTTCTTCTCCATGGTGGCGATGGTTCAAGGAAATATGCTACATCCTTGACACTTCCATTTCCTGCGACTATCTACTCAAACGCATTGCCATTGAGAGCGTGCCAATCACTTGTTCTCCAACACGGTGGAAGCATCGACCGCGATGCATTGTATGGGATTCATCAACGGCGAGCGCCGATGAATCTACTACGAGAGTCGTCGGTTCGAAGTCACAACATGCGATGTTTAGTACTAAAGACATCGTTGCCATCCAACATGTTGGTCTTTCATCCAAATGGGACTACACCTTTCTCGAGAAGATTGTGGTCAAAAGCGGGATGAAAGGGATTATGCGATACTGTGAAGGTGACTTTGAGAATTTGTCTCTCAGCGATATTGAAGACATGTACCTTGCCAAAGTGCGGTCGCATGAGACAATTTTCAACGAAATACAACGAAATTCATCAAGTCACTGCTCATCTTCATCGGACGCATAGTCATAAAAGAGCGTGTTGAAGATCTCCAGTTGCCGTTGAATCATATCGGACACGTGTCAACTTCACTCCACCACGACTTGATCTTCCGATATCAACCGGCTATCACAATTAACGCTCATCGACAAACCGTTTGGTGTCGTTTATCGCGATGAACTTCATCGCATATTGCTTGATGGCGTGTAATGAGCTTCACAAATTTGGAGATCATACTACGAAGATGGTTAGGGACGGACTAGCTTATCGATTGAAGGATATCGTGAAAACATTGGGAACCCTAGCGATGGAATTCTCGGGATCGGAGGAATGTGAGAAGGATCATCACCATGATTGATGAGCGGTTGTTCGAAGGGATCGATTCGAGACGATTGGAGAGCTATGTTGGTGGTCGACCGGGATTAACATAACCGGCTTTCAGCATACATGCGCTCTCGGGAACATCACTTGCACTTCTGGTACCCTTGAATTGTTTCTTTCATATAAATTTGGATGTGTGATCAACTCTGTCTATGGCTTGTGCACACATAACGATGTACAACCCGTAATTGTACAAGAAAGGACCACGTAGTGCGCTTTAGTGCCACAATCCTTATAAAAGGAGCGAAAGCTTCTTACTTTTGAGTAAAACCTATCAAACCTTTCACTTTTCAAGGTTTTGCTCAAAAGGACAAGTACTTCCCATATGATTTTCAAAACCTCAACCGTTTATATCACTTGTTGAGGGGTATATTTGAATTAAAACTTTGTTCACAAATTGTTCATAGTGGTCATCTTCCCATGACACTCGAAATGGTCATATTTATTGTCAACATTTCAAAAATAACATTTTATATGCCATTTTGAGGGAGAAAATTGTGTGATAAGAAATATGTTGTGCAAAATGCAAATGAATCATGTACTTGAGACTTAACCAACGAATTGCGGTACTAAGCTGTTAGTAACTCGAAAAGACTTGTCTGGACGGGTAATAATTTCAAGCTAGTTCGCTAGTAATGTAAGCGTGTCTCATGAAAGGACTTGTCCAAGTAGAAAGTACCATTCGAAACACTCTTGGTAGACATGAACTCGATGGGTATGACAACCTTTCGAGGTTTGTCTACACCTTCAAGGTAGTTATTAGAGCTAGTTGTCACCTAAAAGGCGACAATGTAACTCTTTAACTATGCAACGTAACCGTGTCTCATGGGGGATTGTCTATCTCCGATGGATCAATTCAAAATGTGCGCTCTTTCCTCATTGTGCATTTAAACCATTAAAACTCTTAAGCACATGTGGAGGGAGTATTTATGCAAAATCCTATCTCTCGCGATGGTTCAAACATGATTTTCATTAACAAACCCTTTGAGAGATTTTTCACAAAGCAGTGGTTTTAATGGCAACATAGGTTAGTCATGGGTTATAAGGTGACTAAGGTTAGGAATAACCGTCCTATGATCCGCTTGAGCCGGAGGATCTACCCAAGGACATCACAAATAGTTAGTACTTAGAAGTCCTTAGGTATGATTATAAAAAGGAGAAAATGAGAATCGGAGAAAGAAGGAGTTGAAGAATCAAAAGAAATGCAAAGAAAGGGTGAAAAGAAATAGCCCTCAGTTATTCAACTTAGGGCGGACACGGGTTCAATTCATATACTCTTGGTTGTCACTTAGTGACACCGGTATTGAAGATTAAAAGTCGTCATGGACCCGATGGCGCATGCACTAAACCTTCTTAGCCACTCAAGTTTCTCTCAGCGAAGCTTGTTTCATTCTCACAGGGAACCCTACGTAAACTATTGGCTTTCTCTTAGAGATCGTTGGTATTGAAGAAGGAGACCCTCTCCTAGTCTCCGCTCGGAAAACCAAAACCACACTATTGAGTCTAGAGCCACGAGATTCATCAAAAGATCTCTTAGGTACACTTGACATTTTATCACTTGATGATCAACAAATAAGATTATCGATGGTTCATATCGAGTCCTTCACGGATCTTAGCAATCATCGAGAACATTTATGAGAGGTTCACATCATGATCCTCGATGATTGAATGGAAACTCTGCCGGGGTCAACATCAAACGACCGACGGCGGTCACCGGTAACTCCCGTGGATTACGCGGTGTGTCTCAAGCGGTCTGATCGTGAGGTGATGCTTGGTGTACCTCGGCGACTCATCTGAACTGTAGATGTACTTGGTACATCGCGTTATCTCACTTGTGGGACTCGGTTCGAGAGCGGCCTTTGTAAAATTAGAGTTGTGTTTTCACACTATCTTTGTTAACACTCTCGAAGTTCAAACTTGTAAGTGCGGAATCCGCTTATTACTAACCGTTTGACATGTTTTCTTCTTATGGAAGCTCGGGGCGGGATGATCGTCTTGATTCTTCTCATGCTCACGCCAACATCATCACTAATGGAAGTTCTATCCAAAAGCAACACAACCGTCGAATGATTCTTCGTCAAACCAAAGAATCTACAAAGTTAAAGACTTAAAGAACTTCATCGATGTTGAATTCCAACGTCAAAGGCGTGTGAGCATGTTGAAGAATGACGTGGAACCTTTGGAGCGATGAAGCGGACACGAGGCAATTGATCGAACAACAACATACTATCACTTTCACCACAAAGAACAATGATCAAAGAACAAAGTTAATGATGGCGTCAAAACATAACGCTCAAGGAAAACTATCTCTACTACCTTTGGGAGATTGTTCAAATCAAGGCAATTCTTCTCACAAGAAAGAAGAATGTCGGAAGGCGTCGAGCTACTATTACATCAACGCCTTCACCGTTCATCACCAACACTTGAGGGGAGATTGTTGGAATCACTCTAAACCATAATCAAGTGTTAGTAATTAATATGTAATAGTTAGCTTTATTATGGCCTTTATGTTTGTTATTAGCCTTAAGCTTATGTAGAAGGCCCATGAGCTTAGGCCCAAGCCCATTAAAGAAAGGATGGAAACTAGGGTGTTGCCTAGCTTTCCTCCTATAAATACTCTTGTAAACCTTCATTTGAAGGTTGGTTGTTCAAGTTTTCTTTCATTCACATCCTACGCCTAAACCGTATTATTGCTTTGTGTGTGTGTGTTTGTTAGATCTTGTTCAATCGCCTCATCTCCTTTCTTATAAGCTTGTGTTTGTAAAACTAGTGACCTAACTATATTATTTAAGTGTGTTTAATTTTATTAAAATGCTTTTGTTTATATATTGTTTGGCATGTTAGTAAGCAAAAGGGTTTTTATGAATAGAAAATTAAATGGACTAAATAATGGCGAAACCGATTTGTTATCTAAGTATTCTTCTTGAACTTTAATCGATTGATGCGATTGTACTAAATGGTTTGAACGGCTCATCCACTAGAACAAACTATAAAGGGTTAATTAAGAAGTGCGCAAATACACCGAAAGGATGTCTAAGGTTATGCTTTTGTGCTTACCTGGTCCTCTGCCCTCTGTGAGTTCGATTGGAGCTACCTAGTATAACCATTCAATGTACGACGCATCTTAATGTAAAGTTGTAATTTTCTCAACGCATCGATTAAAATTTTGTAGAATTTAATCTTAGCAATTAAAATATTATGTAAGTTTTTTCGAAAATTTTATGATATAAAGTTGTATGCATGCTTCTTTATACATAAGTTTTGATTACACGTCAAAAATTGTACCCTTTAAATTTAAGTTTATGTCATCTAATGATATGAAACACTTGAAGTTGTAATTTAGTTATGTGAGACCTTGATCTAGATTACAATAACAAGGTGAATTTTTTTGTTGTGTAAGACCTCAGCTTAATTATTTGCAGTTTCTAAATTAGACAAATTAATTAAGTTAGTTAGTGAGACCTATGACTTAAGGCATAAGATGGGATAAAACATGCTTACGTTTTGCATTAATTGTTTTGGCAAAATTGTAAATCCCATAACTTTTGGAATTGAAAACTTGTTTGTCAATTATTGTTTTTCAACAATTACCTATTCTATACTTTCACCACTAGCAGATCAACTGATGTGGTGAAACTATGATAATGAGGATCCAAAATTCAAGAAAAATACTATGGTTAATATGAATATTGACCAAAGGGTATTTTATTTTCTTGAACGTTTACTTATCGAAAGTACTAACTTTTGAATTTTTATTTTCTATAGAAATGGCTCAAGCTGAATCTACTGCACTAGCCTCGTCATTCAAATCTATGTTTGATCGAGAGAAATTGATTGGTAGCGCGAATTTCAATGATTGGTATCGGCAACTCGTAATCGTCTTGAGGTTGCCAAAAGACTAGATTATTTGACTATGCCTTGTCCTCTCGAACTCGCAATGGTGCTACTTCTTCAAGCACGGTCTTTGGCAATCTGAGTATGACAAGTATAATGAGGTCGTCAGCATTATGCTCGGGAGTATGAATTCAAACTTGGAAAACAGGTTTGAAAATTACTTCCCTAATCTCATGCTCAAGAATTGCAAAGGTTGTTTGAAAAGCCGGTGACTATAGAGTCAGATGATCCGATAGATGCTCTACATGCTTGCAAGCAACGAGAAGGAAACCCATGCGCCAACGCCTAGAAATGATGAGTTACATGGACCACTCGAGAGACTCAACTATGTCTACCCCAATGACATACAAATTGGCCTTATCAATGGATCCCTTAACAAGGAGTTTGATGGTTTCGATGCAATTACAATATGCATTGCAGGGAAGACAATCGATGAGGTACATACAATGCTCATTGATTACGAGAAAGGTTTGCCCAAGAAGGCCCCTACACCGCGGTTCTAACCATCCAAAAGGGTAGGATTTCTAAGCCTAATAAGCCGCTAGCGAACAAGAAAGGAAAGGTAAGGGTAAAGTTGATAAGGAAAACAAGTTATGGCTTATCAACAAGAACCCAAGAAATACCCTCCCAAAAAGCGTGAGAATCAAGAAGGATCATGCTTGTCATCAACGCACCGAGGTAGGACATCGGAAGAGGAATTGTCCACTCTACCTTGATGAGTTCTTGCAATAACGGTATAAAAAAGCGCACTCGTGGCTAGTACTTGGTACTCTTTTGATGATAGAATTATTTGTTTTCCTCATAAAATAAATTCATGGGTATATGATATTGGATGTGGTATTCACATTTGTAATACACCGCAGGACTTAGAGGAGCAAGGAAGCTTGCCTTTGACGACAATACCGCACGCTGGTAATGGAGCACATGCGGTCGTTGAAGCTATAGGCACGTTTGATTTAGTTTACCTTCGGGTTTAATCTTGTTTTAAACGATTGTCATTACGCACCTTCTATTGTTAGGGGTGTCGTTTTGTTTCCTTGTTAAAAGATATTGGTTTTATTCATACATTTAACGATTAGGAATTTGGTTTCTTTAAATGGTGTTTTTACTTTAATGTTATTCCGATTAAATGGTGTGTTTGAAATTGATTTACATGATAATATGATTGATAAAATAATTTTGTCTTTAGCATCAATAATAAAAGAATCAAAATTGATTTGGATTCTTCATTTCTTTGGCATTGTAGACTTGCTCACATAGGCAAGAAACGCATGCAACAAGCGCAACACGATGGGCTTTTGCAAGACATCAATGATGAATCATTTGATAAATGCAGAATCTTGCATATCGGGAAGATGACTAAGAAACCTTTACAAATAGTTTAGAAAGGGCTTCGATCTTCTTGGTGTAATACATCTTGACATATGTGGACCACTAAGACATGTGTCAAGGAAGGGTGCTAGCTACTTAACCTTTATTGATAATTTCAAGATTAATGGTTATGTTTATTTACTTAAACATAAACATGAAGTCTTTGAAACATTTAAGGTTTTAAGGTGAAGTAGAACGCAACTAGGAAAGAAGATTAAAGCTCTTGATCCGATAGAGGTGGTGAATATTTAAGCCAAGAGTTTAAAGATTATCTAGGCGAGTGTGGTATCGTCCGAAGAACTCACATCTCCATATACTCCACAACAAAATGGTGTATCCGAGAGAAGAAATCGTACATTATTAGACATGGTGCGATCAATTTTAATCTTACAACTCTTCCTTTATCCTTTTGGGATTATGCTTTAAGCTAGCATTGTCATATTGAATATGGTTCCAACTAAGAAGGTTGATAAGACTCCTTATGAAGTGTGGTATGGGAAAGTCGCCAACTTGTCTTACTTAAAGTTCTAGGGTTGTGAGGCGTTTGTTAAACGTGATCTGGCGATAAGCTACAACAAAGATCATTAAGTGTATCTTCGTAGGATACCCAAAGGAAACTATGGGTTACTACTTTTACTTTCCACCGAAACAAAGTAATTATTGCTAGGTATGGAGAATTCCTTGAAAGGGATCTCATATCTCATGAATTCGAGAGGAGAGTTTATGATCCGGAATATGATCAAGAAGATACAACACCTTCGAAAACACTAGCCAACCTCAAGTAGAACACGAAAGTCCGGGCGTTCCACCGTTGAAGTGGTTCCCATTCGTAGATCTGCAAGGACTATGCGTGCACCGAGCGCCTATGTCTCAACGTAGAAGGCGAGGAAAATTTGTTAGGGGATCTTGGTGAACTGCTAACTATAAGGTCGCCATGATGAGTCCCGAAAGGAGAAATGGCGAATCGCAATGAATGGGGAAATGCAATCCATGAAAGATAACGAAGTTTGGATAGAGGTTGACTTACCTCCAAATGCTAAGGTAGTTGGAAGTAAGTAGCTCTATAAGATAAAGACCGACATGGATGGAAATACACACACCTATAAAGCTCGTCTTGTAGCTCAAGGTATACTCAAACCTTTGGGATAGACTACGAGGAGACATTTTCTCTGTGCGCACATTAGAGCTATTAGGATTCTTATAGCCATAGTGCGTACTATGACTATGAGATATGGCAAATGGATGTCAAAGCGCCTTTTAAACGTCGCCTAGATGAGGACATCTATATGGCGCACTGAAGGGTTTGTGAATCCAAAATTTCCAAAGCGTGCATACAAACTTCAAAGATCCATTTATGGGTTGAAGCAAGCATCAAGGCAATGGAACAAGAAGTTTGATGAAGAAATCAAGAAATTTGGTTTCACTCAAAATCTTGATGAGCCATGTGTGTATCACAAAGCTAGTAGGAGTAATGTTATTTTCCTTATCTTGTATGTCGATGACATATTGATCATGGGAAAAGACATTCCAAGTTTGCAAGATGTAAAGTCTTATCTTGGAAAGTGCTTTTCTATGAAGGATTTAGGGGAAGCAGCATTTATTCTGGGAATCAAGATCTATAGAGATAGATCAAGGCGGTTAGTTGGACTAAGCCAAAGTGCTTACATTGATAAAATATTGAAGAGATTCAATATGCAAGATTCCAAGAAGGGATATTTGCCGATGCAAGTTGAACATGGCTTAAGTAATAAACTATGCGCGTCAACACCTGAAGAGGTGGCACATATGAGAAAAGTTCCTTATGCTTCGGTTGTAGGATCTATCATGTATGCTGTGAGATGTACAAGGCACGATGTGTCGCTTGCACGTAATATCACCGGTCGGTATCAATGTAACCCGGTGTGAAACATCATCAAGTCATAAGAACAATCTTAAGTATCTAAGGGCTACTAAAGAAATGTTTCTAGTGTATGGAGGAAACCGGATGCGTAACTTGAT
Organism: Chrysanthemum lavandulifolium; assembly: GCA_022545495.1. Lineage (NCBI taxonomy): Eukaryota > Viridiplantae > Streptophyta > Magnoliopsida > Asterales > Asteraceae > Chrysanthemum > Chrysanthemum lavandulifolium. The sequence goes on along the minus strand of CM040241.1, from coordinate 261,281,869 downwards.
GTTAAAGGTTTTTGCGATGCGTCGTTCCAAACCGATAAAGATTATACGAAGTCTCGAGACGGGTTATGTCTTTGTCATTAATGGAGGAGCAGATTGACTTGGAAGAGCAAGAAGCATACAACGATTATGATGTCTATTACAAAAGTTGAGTACATAGTTGCTTGTCGCTGCGATGGAAGTCTGTTTGGATTAGGAAATTCATTTCGTGACTCGGAGTAATGCCCTCAATCGAATTACCTTTAAATGTGTATTGTGATAACTCTGCAAAATAATATTTGCCAATGAGCACGAGTCATGAAGGCGCCAGACATTTTCCTCGTCGATATCACTATGTTCGAGAACAAGTCGAAATAGGTGAAATCAATCTACTCAAAGTTCATCGAGATGATAATCTAGGCGATCCCTTCGAAGCCTTTGCCAAAAGAAAAACTTCTTGACCATGTTGATGGGATAGGACTTCGCTTAGCTAGTAGTTTCATGCAGATATGTGATTAGTATTTGGATAAAGGATGTTAGTGAACAAATATTACTTTAATGAAATAAAATAGTTGTTTATGTTTATTTTTCATTTTCTTAATATTATATTCTATATTTGCATGTTTAATCCATGAATAACTTATGTTATTCTAAATAGTCCGTTGTCGATCAATGATGTGGGAATGTCATTGAATTAAGACTAATCTGAGTTTTGGTAGAATATACTTTTAAAGTATATTGATGCGTAGGATATACCAGATTCACATGATATTCAATGAATTGAATATAGGACTCATCCCAACTTTACATGATGATACTTTATGGATCTTTGTCATTAAGTATATCATAAAGTGTTTATCCTCGGACTTGAGATACCGGATAAGCGATATGAATGTAGTGCACTTGTGTAAGATAGTCTAACGCTATCCGTGAATCGGTAGTTAAAGGGCTATTTTCGAAGTGTTACAAAGTTCATGAGTTATGTTTGTAGTCAAGAGAATTTGTTCATTTGAATTTGTTTCAAAGCATAATACTATATTTGGGCCCTCGTAGGGTTGACTTGATTGTACAATAGATTGCACTACCGAGGCTTGATGATGATCAAAGGTATGAGGGTGTATGTTCCAGCCAAGACTTGCCTTTCACGAGAATAAGAAATACGAAACACTCGTTAAGTGATTACGCGGGTATGACCTGCGAACCACCTCCGCGTGAGAGTAAGTATGAGTTATGGTTGTATAAGTGTGTGTAAGTAAAGAGATGAGTGTGAAATGAGCATACCATAATCCATTGCCCGTCCAACCTATTTATAGTGGATGAAATAGGGTTGAGAGCATACGCATGAATGTCGGAGATCATGGGGCGTCCCATGATTGTGGGTAACCGCTAGGGCTTAGTGACCCGTTCTCGGACTTGACGGGGAAGCCAGAGAGAGAGAGATCGTGGGTTTGACCAAGTCGGGAGGTTCCCTATCCATTGTTCCTTCGTCGGCCATACCCGAAGGGCTTAGGGCTTCGAATGGCGAATTCCCTAAGGTAACCTTCGTGATAACGAATGGTTTGGCCTATGGATATTCGGAATCTAACTTGGACCTTGAATAGAAGGGTTTCGACACGTCTCGGAGGTGTCCTTGAGGTACTCGGAGGTACATCATCAAGCCCCAGGTCGAAAGTGATGTATATGAGCGAGGAGACATTGCTTTCGACTTCATGCTTCAAAAAATACCATCTGCTGCGAATTGCATTAGTTAGAGGATAACAATGCACCTAACTTAGCGCATTTAATGCTAATTACTCTTTTAATTGCCCATTTCTGAGAATCACATTTCCCCAACTTACAGGAGACCAAAGTCTTTGTTATTCAAAATTTAAAAATTTACACGGATAAGAGTTATTTTTGGGACACGTGTGCGGTGTTTAAGAGATAAAGAGAGTATAAAAGGGGTAGTTGAAACCCTAACTCATTTTACTCTCTCCGTCTATTTCTACACGATAAAAAAACATCGCCATCACTCCGAAACAAAAGGTAATCCTTCCTTCTCACTTGATAGCTTGTTTTTTTTTTTTAAAAATGGATTCCAAGTTTATCATAAAGCGACAAAAGTGTACATTATCGCAAAGAGTTACATGATCACTTAGGCGATTACCCATCCCACTAGAGCACAAAGTGATGTTACCCAAACCTAATCAGGGTATTTTTTATGCTCCTCAAGGTTTCGTAGGGCTATACACACATGCATTTAGCCATTCTAACCTTAGGATTCCTCTGCACCCATTGATATTAGAGTTTATGCAATACTACAAGGTTCATATCTCTAGGTTCAACCCCTTTGGTTTAGCCAAGTGACCACATTCATAGTGATGTGTAAAGCATCGACTATGAACCAACATTAAAGGTTTTAAGAGGATTTACGAACTTGTATCACAGGGGCAATTGGTTAACTTTAGCAAAAGGCACGAATCGGATGTTCCAAACTGTTTGGGAGGGTATATACAAATATAACGAGGTTGGAAAGGTAGCTTTTCTATGTGCAAGACACTATTGTTCCCCTAAATATCGAGTTCTTTGAATAAGGAAAATATGTTTGATGCAAAGCGGTATAATGACCCTTGCCATATGAGGTGCGAAGGATCCACATTATCGGTTTGGCCAAATATCACGTGGATGTGCAAGTGTTCCCGAAGCCATCTTATACATGGTGGGATTGCCCAGTGGGAGGGTCTCCCAAAAGCTGTGATCATATACCAAGGACAAAGTATGTTTATCTACTTCTATTTAAGTAGGACCAATGTAGCGATATTTATTTCTTCTTGTTTCTATTTTGCGAGAGATGTCATTCGAAACTTCATGTACCAAGATTTGGATGAAGATTTAAGCTTTATACTGTTGAGAAAGGCGAAGAGTCTTATGGTGTTGGCTCCCTTCAACATCTGTGAACAACAATGAGGTAGACACTCGAATCCGGAGCCGTTGCATCGGCACCCCATGAACTTGCATTGGAGGTCCATCCCAACTTGTTGAGAATGTTCTTGACTCGGACGATCCTGCGGATGAGGATGTCCTAGTTGTAGGTTCAACAGGGATAGGTGACGGGTTGAAAAGTAGAAAGGAGCAATGACCAAAGTATTAAGTCTACCAACAAGAGGAAGAATCCCTATCCGCCTCCGGAGGCGAGTTGTGAAGCAAAAGAGTCTTGAAGGCGAAAAGTTTGTGAAGTCGACCTTGAGTTACGGATGAATCGGTGGAGGTGCATGGTAGCAGTTCCTCCTTATAAAATATGTGAAGTCATAATTGTCACAACTAACTTAGCCTTTATACATTGTATTGGTCGCGAGCCTTCGAGAGAAGAAGGAGCTTCCCAATGCTTTGGCACATCACGGATTGTCGATCATGTCACCCTCCTCAATGGAAAGGTATCTTGGAAAATATGTCCATTGAAAGGTTTTGTGACATGCATGACAATGGGGTTCGAGGCGAGCGATATTGGATAATCACTTAAATGCCAAAACCGAGTTGCTCGGTTGCTCGGGCGTGGGTGATGTTGGAGGCTAAGTGTGGCGAGATTGAGGGGCCAAGTGTTGAGAAGAACCCGTCGTCCAAGACCTTCGTGGAAAGGTAGCCAGTTGACAATTGAACTCGGCAATCTTAAGTTGGAAGAAGCCAAGGTCATCACTCTAACAGTCGAAATCATTCTTGAGGCGAAATGTCTTTGGATTGGAAAGTGAGAAGCCGGGCTCGGAGAGGTAGAAGTGAAGTTAAGGGAGGAAATCGATGGCTTGCGGATGAGGTATAAGATCTTGCAAAAGGATCGTGCGGAGGTCGTTTCAAGGTGGTGCCTTACATAGCCATGGAGCTCTACCACGGTGATGAATTGGGAGCTCGGATGTGGAAGGTCATCAAATCGACCATTTTCATGGGCGGTGCTTGGCGTTGGAGGAGGCGCCAAAGCAGGTAAGCCGTGGACCTTTCAAGATTGAATGCTACCGTCCCACTTGAAGGTGAGTATGATGAGGCGGAAATGCGTTCGCAACCGCAGTACTCCTTCCTTCTTGAGGCTACCAAAGATCCTATGGCACCCTCGAAGACCTCCTTTCCAAGAAACCTCGAAAAGTGAAGCCTACCACTCCCACCAAGAAGACTATGTCTACCAAGCTGTCTCTCGTTCAACCATCCCCACTCCATCTCCAAAAAAGCAGGAATGAAGGCTGCCATGTCGGCAGTAATTTGGTTTCAAGGGTGGCATGTACCCTTTAAGACAATTTATCTTATTTGACAATGCTTGTCTTGTTCTCTAAACAATTTAAATGCTTGTGATGTATGGCCATGGGCCAAAAACAATTTAACTGGGGCTTAGGCTCCTCGTGCAGGTACAAGGGCACTAGCCCTCATTTTGAATGGTATGGTGTAGGGGGAATACCTCTACACACTTAGTTATTATTTATGTTTGTTTTGTTAACTTCTCGTACGCCATTTTTCCGACGCTTAAGTTTTACAACCTAAGGTTAAACAACCTCATTGTGTGTAAATTGCAACACCAAGAATATAATGACCAAATTTGATCATTGACGGAGGTCGCGACCCTCTATCTCAAATCCTTTAAGTAGTATGACTTTGTATATATTTTACAAGCGCCAAAACTACTAGGAGAGTTAATGTGAATGTTAAAGTTGGCTTAAATGATAAGGCATGTATTACACCTTGAGCCATTTTATTCGACATTGAAACTCATTAACGACTTGGTGAACAAATCTTTGTGTTTAAGAAAGCGAAGCAAGAGATTTGTGGGAAATGTCTTATTTATCATTGAATTGGTAGGGAGGATTACATCATTCTTGAAATGAAAACTAAGACAACTACCAATAATGTTTGCTTTCCTTGAGAAGCTTCTAATTACAAGAAAAAGTAAAAGTACTTCTTAAACATAGAACTTTCGAAGGTTCGTACCATTCCATGTCTGTCGATGGGTTCTCAGAAAGAGTGGCGGTTGTAGGCTCCGTTGCCGTGAGCCTCGGCTACCATGTAGGGTCCTTCCCAAGTTGGTCCCGGCTTTCCACAGTACTACTGCTTTGCTTGCCTTTGTTGAGGCGTAGCACATATTCTCGAGCTTGAAAGTGGAAGGTCGACCCTTTTGTTATAGTAGCCTTGATCTTATGTTTGTGTATTGCTTCTCGGATGGAGGCTATTTCTCGTCTTTCTTCTAGCGGATCAAGGTTTTCCACGATCCTTTCGTCATTTGGGAGGCATCATCGTTGCCACACGCTCGTGTGTACAATTAGTTCGAAGGATGACCGCTTACATTCCGTATGTTAGGTGAAGGGGTTTCACCATTGCTTGACTTAGGGTGCGTCACGTGAGCCCATAATACTTGAGGAGCTCATCCACCCATCCATGATGAGTTCGTCCCACCTTTTCTCGATCCCTTTGATGATGTCTCTGTTTGTAACCTCCACATGTCCGTTACCTTGTGGATGGTGAGCGGATGTCCAAGGCGCTTTATGTTGAGCCCTTGGCGAAGTCGTAGAAGACTCCTTGACAACTGCTTCCCGTTGTCGAGATATGATTATATGGGGCACTCGAATCTGCACACAATGTGCTCCCATACAAACTTCTCGATCTGTCTCCACATTACGGAGGCTAAGGGTTTAGCTTCCACCCACTTAGTAAAGTAATCGATTGCTACCGGCAAAATTTGACTCCTCCGGGAGCTATAGGCATAGGTCCTACGATATCGATGCCCCAGAGAGAAGGGCCATGCGGATGTCACACTTGTCATGTCTGCTTGGCATCTTTGGAGCGTTTGAGTGTATCGACAAGCTTCGCATTTGAGAATGATTTACTGCGCATCCACATGCATCGAAGGCCAATAATAGCCCAATTTCATTATCTTGAGACAAGCGGCGGGGTCTGCATGGAGGCCGCGGGATCCTTCGTGGACTTGAGAGATAATGCTCGTAGCTTTGCTTGGGTCCCACATCTTAACCAAGGTGATAAAATGACCTTCTATATAGGGTTTCCCTATTAGGCGATCTTCTGGGGACTTAACCCGAACCTTCCTTGCTAGCTTGGGATCTTGGGGAAGACCACTTATCAAATATTCCACGATGGGAGTCATCCACGTCTCTCCTTCTTCGTGAACCACATCCGCAACTTCCTTGCGAACAATGGATCTTCGGGAAGGACTTGACAAGTACTTCTTTAGTGAGATGAGCGAAGGCCATTGAAGCTAGCTTGCTTAGTGCATCTGCCTTCTTGTTACGATTCCTCTGAACATCTTTGGATGGTGTAGGGTCGAAGCTCTCCGACATCTCCTTTGTTTTTCCAAGTCTTGTTTGATGACGGGTGCCTTGCTTCATAGGAGCACATCACTTGGTTTGCTACCAATTGGGAGTCTCAAAAATAGTGAGCTTTGACCTCCATATCTTTAGCTAGCGGAGGCACCTAGCAACTTCATACTCCGCTTCATTGTTTGTGGCTTGAACTCAAAGCGAAGAGCATATGTATGCTCCTTCCCGTCGGTGACCGACGATAGGCTGCTCCGGAACCATCGGAGGTGGATGCTCCATCTGTATAAAGCTTCCATTCGACTGTACTTGAGTGAGGTTGGTTTTGGGCTCTTCTTTTTCTCGTCGGGCTCGGAAGGTGTTTACGCCAAAAATCTGCGAAATTTGGCCTTTAATAGAGTTTAGTCCCTTGAACTCTATTTCGTGCTCTCAACTTCAATAGCCCATTTAGCCACCCTCCCGGACTTTTCGGGTTTCGACAAGATCTGTTTGAGTGGCTTGTCGGTTAAGGCTGTGATTGGATGGGCACGGAAATAGCGTCGAGCCTCCTTGCTGCGTAGATTAGGGCTAGTATTAACTTCTCCAATGTTGGATAGTTGATCTACGCCCCTGTAGGACCCTAGCGACAAAGTAAATGGGGATCATCGTTTGTCTCGTTACGCCATAAGGATTGCGCTAATACTCTCCATTGAGGATGCTAAGTACATGAACAACACTTAGCCTTTGATTGGGGTTGTAAGTGTTGGAAGGATTCGATGAACTCCTTCATCTTACGAAAGCGACTTGACATCGACTCCATTGAAAAGTTTTCTTATCCACGCATCCTTGAGTGTTTTGAAGAATGGTAGGGACACATCATTTGCCGACAAAAACCGGCTTAAAAGCTGCCGACTTCCCATTCGAGCTCTGCACATCTTTTAGACACTTAGGGGCTTGGAGATCCGAAATTGCCTTGACCTTGGAGGATTAGCCTTTATCCCACAGCTTAGTGATCAAATGCCCTAGGAATTGTCCTCTTCGACACCAAGGAGCATTTCTTAGGGTTCGACTTCATGTTAATCGCTTGAAGTTGGTCAAAGGTTTCTGTACATCGAGGAGTAGGTCCTCCTCCGTCTTGCTTTTGATAACCATGTCGTCAGCGTATGCTTGAGATTTACGCCTATTTGTTTGTTGAAGGCTTTATCTACGAGGCGTTGGTAAGTGGCCCTGCGTTCTTTAATCAGAAGGGCATCTTTACGTAACGATGAACACCTTTGCTCGTGTAGAAGGCATCTTTTCTTCGTCCTCCTTTGCCATCGGATCGATGATACCCTTTGTAGGCATCTAAGAAGCATTTTAACGGAAGCACCAAGGATTCTACCTTCGATCAATTTACGGTAGGGGTAGCAATCCTTGGGCATGCTTTGTTGATGTCGATGAAGTCAGCGCACATCGCCACCCTCCGTCGCTCTTTTGACCATTCTTGGGTTGGCTACCCAGGTTTGGTATAACTTCCCTTAGGATGCACCTTGTGTGAGTTCGTCCACTTCTTTGCGGTGCGGCGTTTCTTTCGGGGCTAGGCTCCTCCTTTTACATTTATCGGCTCAATGTGTTTGTACTCATTGAGTTTATGCTCCGTTCGAAGGGCTGTCCGTCGATCGACAATGTTCTTGGTACCCTGTCATGTCGAGAATATTTCCAAGCAAAAACATCAAGGTTAGTCATAGCAGTTCCATGAGCTTCGCCTTGAAATTCGCGGGAGTTGCTTTCCTACTACCACCGTTTGTTCGGGGTAGCTAGGGTTAACTACAACTCGCTCCTCCGCATCATGCGACTTAGAATTGCTATCGGGGCTCCTCAGATTCTTCTTTGATCTTTTGACACCATATACACCCTTATCCGCCCCATAATTAGAATGAGCAGTTCCTACTCCGAAGGGGTTTGGAACTTAATAGCGACATGTATGGTGGAAACAACAATGCCCATCTTTTGCATAGTTGTTCTCCTATTAACAAATTATAAGGAGAGTCGACGACTATAACGAAGGTGAGTGTTTACGTGCGGGATAAGGGGCCTTCGCTATGGTGATTTCCAATGGTACTTCTCCCGGGGCCATGAGTGTTCGTGGGAGAACCCTACTAGTGGTGTTTTCGAGTCCACCCTTCGTGGCGTATGGATGACTTGAGCTTTAGGAAACAATGCTCATAAATGATCTCGCGAGGCTTCCACAATCCATATATGCTCGATTTACCTCCTGTTTGAGATTCGTACCTTGATGACCACGGGATCGATCGAAGGTGTACGCCCTAAGATGTAAGGAAGGTTATTTCCCTACGCTTCCAGACTCCCGTCTGCTTCCTTCCTTTTCAAGGTTGGATCGTGCACATGCACCATTAGTATCGAGCCTTACGTGGGCGTAGCCTCCTTCTTGTTCCCTTCCATTCACCTAGTTGGGTGTCGGAGAACTTGTCCTTTCCTTTTTGATGCCTTTAACGGATGTGCTAATTGTCCGGACCGCCTTGCCTCTTGATCTGCTTCTTTAGTTCTCTGCGGTTGTTAGTGTCGTGTCCATGGTCTTCATGGAAATGGCGATGCTTGGACATGTCTCGGCTTTGCTTCGTCTTTGTCATCCGGGTGGTGGATCGAAGGACTTTGCGGCTTTCTCGGTGGCGAGAATCTCCACAGGAGATTTGACTAAGTTCGCCAAGAATCCGTGGTTTGAACCTTTGTTGTATGGAGTGAAGCGGTCTCTTTCTTCTTCTTGTTCTTGGATCCTTCCATGAGGACCCTCGAGAGAATTTGTCGAAGCTTCCTTTTGCTCTATCAGACCCGTTTTTGCTACCTCTTTGGACTCAATCCAAGTGTAAGTCTTCTCCATCGGTGCCTTATAAGTGGTGGGAAGATCGGTGGATAGGAATTCCACCAAGCTTGGCGTCCGAAGGCCATGTACAAAACACGAAATCCTCGATCTTCGTGCAAACCCGAATTTGCAAAGTTTCATCGGTGTACCTCGTAACGAAGGCCCTTGTGCTTTCGTTGTCCCTTTGCTTGATGGTGTGCGGCTAGATGGGTCTTGGTGTACTTCTTACATTGGCTAAAGTGTGATCGGAACTTAGCCTTGAGGTCGTCTAGACTTACAATGCTTCCCAACTTACATCCATTCCACCATATTCTCGCGGAGTCTCGGGCGTGTAAGTGAACATGTGGCATGCTACGGGCATGACCCACTTTTGCATCTTGATAGCGCCTTGAATAAATGGAGGAAGTTATCGGGATCGCCTTTCCCATCGTAGGTGCCTATATGAGTAGGCATCTTTACACCGTCGGTGGGGTAGTCTTGATCCACTTCACGAAAGGTGTGCAAGCTCGAGGCTTCGGCATAGTAAGGGTTGTATGGAGGTGGATAAGCAGTGTAGGATTATACGGGTTAGGAAATGGTTGTGTGTAGGTAGGGTAAGCAGTAGAAGGTTGAGTGCGAAGGGTTTACACCCATCGATTGCGTAGGAACATGTCCATAGGGCATTTCTTTGGTAATTACGGTTTGGGAGTGAACCATTCGGAGGTAAGTGTTGTAGGTTTGAGCGGTGGGTAGGGGTTCATTCCGGAGAGGGTGGCGATTCATGCACGAGTATGGAGGAGGGCCTCAGACACTCGAAACATATGAAGGGGTATTGGGCCCCATCCCTCTCTTCCTAAATGGGCGCTAGGAGGGGTAGGTTTACCCTCCGTTCCCTACCGGGTTGCTTCCTCCGTTGGAGTTCTCGCTCCTTCTTTCACCATGCATTCTTTCCCTTCTTCCGGATCTCCTCGGGTCCTTCTTCAAAGCCTCTGATCCTTCCGTTTGGCCTTGATGGAAGGAGAACCATTTCGCGGGGGCGGCGCCCCACTGCTAACAGTTGAGGCCTCTCCTCTATTTCAATCTCTTCATCATACTCCTCATTGGAGTATTCCAACTCTCTTCGCATTTCGGTGTTGCGAACACATCTTTATGAGCCCTTAGTAAAGAATCCAAGGCTTCAAAGTTTGCCTCAGCGAGGCGGGGCTAATATCTGGAATAGGGTTAGCGGATGTTGAGGCGTGATGTCGGGAGTAGTTTCAAGCGAGATCGTGTGGTAAAGGTTGAGGCCGTTATGGGGGCGAGATTATCGGTGTTAGTTGTGTTGAGAGGGACTAGGGTAGAAAACACGGTGGAGGTGTATCTTCTCTTCACGGTTCCATCTTGGGAAATGTAGTGTAGTCGGTTGGGGTTTTAGGATTGGGTGATTCGGGACTAATAGTAGTGGTCCCACGGATG